>PVJO010003043.1:0-77676 GCA_004026905.1 Hystrix cristata
CTCTGCAGGCCTCTGCGGGCCTCGGCCGGGAGCAGGCCATGTGGGGGCAGCCCGGACCCAGCGCTGCTCAGCAGCTCCTCGGGGAGCACAGAGCTGCGTCTGGGCCTGTCTGCTCAGCGGCAAAGCGGCAGGTCGGGGTGTAGGTTGCCTTCTGGATGGGGGGTGCTGTTGCTCCGTTATGCTCGCAAAGCTCCTCAGAGCTCTGTTGGGAAATGAACCCAGACTCCTCTCCTAGGAAACAGAGGAAGCTGCCTTCACCTGAGAACTCTCCCAAGCCTACCTGTGCATGCACATACACACACACTCACGCATGCACACACACACACACACACACACACACACACACACACACACACATATTGTCCCGTTAAGAAAAAAATACACTGACTCTCAGAGAACAGCAGGAGGCAAGACTAAAAGCCAACAAAGGCAGAGCCAGAGGCGAGTGGTAAAGTCTGTCTAGGAAACGTCTCAAAGATGGGCTAAATTTTAACATTTTACACAACTTGGTACCAAGAACCTATGTTTGGAAGTCAAATGCCACGGAGAAAGAGAGACATAATTTTTTCATAATGAAGTAGTAGGTGGTCTCCTTATGGGTTTTGTGTGTGAGATCGTTCTATTTCTACTGTGCCACAAGTTATTTTTTCTGATTTAAAATTTCCAAGGGTATCATTCTTAGTATTTCAAAAGCTCACTTTTCTACTTGCTCTTTTTCTCTTAAAATATCTCTAGGAAAAAGTATAAAGTTCTTTTTCCCTTTAAGTAATACTCTAATGAAAATAGAGTGAAAAAGAACCAACGGATTATCATTCTTTTTAGATGCTTCCCTGACTTGTTTCAAAGTCCACCCATGTTCTCCTGTGAGGACACTGTTAACCGTATTTAAGGATTATGTCCATTAATCAGTCACATCGTGCCTACGTCAACCCCAATTTCTACCCCTGGAATCATCCTCCAAATGGTCTCATCTTGGCAAGCATCTGAGGGCATTTCATGGGCTGCCCCCCATGGATTCTTCTTTCCCTGGCACCATAGTTTCTGGGGCCCTCGTTACCTTTCTGGGACTTCTCCAAATTCTCAGAGAAAGCAAGAATAACAAGCAGCATCGTTATCATCAATGACAGGGAGAATGAGGTACAGAGATGAAATGATTTGCCACAGCTCTCATGAGAACTGGAAGATCCAGAGTTTGAAACAACATTAGACTGTCTGATGCTAAAAGCAAGACAGTCTTAAAGGTCCCCAACCTTTTCTCCTGCTGAAGCTGCAGCCAAAACCTACGTTGAGGAGACAAGGGCAGGGCACAGGGCAATCAGCCTCTCCACGAGCGGGCAATGAGAAAGAACCTCCACAGTTTCCTTGAAGACCAACTGCTCTGGAGTCCGCTTCATCACCAAAATAAGGGACTAGGATTCCTAGAGCTTGGCTTATCATGGGGAGAATGAGTCAAACAAGCGAGCAGGAGATGAACACAGTCGTCATTTCTCTGCCCTGACAGCCGGAATGCCAGCTTCCTTCTAGGATTCGAGTGTGTGGACTGACTTCCAGCCGTGGAGCTTGTACAAAAAAGACATGACTTAATGGAAAGGAATTTAACAGGAGCCTGGTTTAAATGAGGCATGCAGAACTTTTTCTTCCTTTTTTTAAGGTGTCACATGTGACTAGATTAAACTTCACTTACTCTGCGGCAGTTGTTAGTATTCTGGAAACTTTTAATAATCTACAAATTTGAGGTTTGGGTACAATGTGCCCTCTCATAACATTTTAAAACAATAGGACTGATATAACTGCATATTTCATAAGAGCTGCAGTTTACTACATATTTTTACCAAAATGTCAAGTGAAAAAGAAATTCGGAACCAGTGCTAATTGATAGCATTGGGGGCTTTTATTTCTTTCTCAACTCCTGGCTGATTTCCTCAGTGTGCATTGCTCGCCACATCCACCATACAGCTCATTCTTGCTTAACCCGAAGCCAGACTTCTCATGGTTGGCCTGTTCAAACCTGGCCACCATTGCTCATGCCCTTCTGACTGGCAGAGAGGTCTGTCATCTGGGCCAGCTGCTCCACTGTGTCACCTCGCCTTCCCCGCTCAAGAGCACCGCTACCCCAGGATGCTTCTCATGGGAAATGCAGCCATCATTTTATCCTTGATTTTGTAAAAAGCCTACAATTCTGTCTAGTTTAAAGTGGTAGCGCTCTTTCCATCTGCCTTTTAGAGGAGATCGTTAGTACATTAGGAAACACAAATCTGATTAAATGCTAAATCTAAAATGCTGTTAGACAAGTTATTTATTGTTTCAGAGATTCTAACTTTCAAATATTGCAAAGTACAAATCTCTGACTGAGAAACTGCATTAGAGGGCCAGGAAAACAATGACATCTTTATCATCAATAGGGAATAAGGTCCATAAAATATTCTCTTTATTTCCAAAATAAGACATAAATGGACACAGGGATACATAACTGGCATGTACAATCTAGATATATCTAGGTGGCAAGCAGAAAATTCAAATTATGGAGGTTTTCCAATTTAGATAACTCTGAAATGTTTAGGTTGTAAATATGGCATTGATAATAGTCTGTTTCTCGCTATGTCTGTAAACATTACATAGCACAACAATTGACATGGCATTTATTATATACCTAGTTTCTGACAGAGGAAAACAAGTATGCTATTCTTTGTGATCTTTGATTATTGAAAAAAAAAAAGAAAAAGTTTGGAGAAAATGCTTAACATGGATAGCTCTAAATTCAGTCAAAACACGGTTGTTCTTTGAAGAATCACCCTCCAGGGAGTTTTCAGGGAACAAGATTGAATTTCTAAGGCACTATCAAGAAACAGAAGGAATAAATAGTAATGGAAATTCCTTTCGGCACAGGAAGAAGCAGCATGCTTATGCTGAAGGGAGGATCCTACGGAGGGACTCCTGAGTTTGAGAAGCAAAGTTCTGTGGTCCATGGAGGAGACAGGGTTAGGGTGGCAGAGTTAAGATGACTCACCATGAGTCCCTTCCAGCCCCTATGACTCAGCTGAAAGTTATGTCTTTCATTAAGTGGAAGAGACCTAGTCTGGTTCCCAAGCCAATCACCCAGTGATGCTCTGGGCTTCCCAACCTGCTTGAGTTCCCTCTCTAAAGTAAACCTAGACGCAGCCACCTGCCAGCCATGTCCATCCACACAAGAACATCCAGTGTCCAGCTCTGTCATGCTCTGACCCCAATAATTACAATCTTGTGAACTCTGCATGCCTGAATATGCCATGATGAAGCCCATTATTCTGTATAAATAATATACACTAATAATAAAAATTGGTCTTGTGGACCAGCAGGGTCAAAAGATCACAACTTGTCCTTGTCTCATTTTCACAGCTTAGAAAGTCTTGTTACAGTAACTTTCTCTCTCTTCAGAGTTAACTCCTAGTTAAAAAAAAAAAAAAGACTTGTTAAGCAGTTTCCCTACTGCTTAGTGTGAAAATTAGGGAGTAATACGATTTGATTATATGTTAAAATTTCTTTCAAGAAGCTAGCCTGATTTTGTGTAATTGTAGACTAATGTTTTGTCTAGCACACAACATTTACTGTTACTTGGCAGCTATGCAAAAATAATGACTTGGTTTTTTAAAACTCCATTTGGCTGTAATAATTTGATGAAACATCTTCATCTACTGATGATTTCAGCCTCCATGAGAAACCATGGTTGTAATATGATGACCCATTAACCATTAACTACAAGAATGTTTGGTGGTACTTTTATAACCATCTGCTGAGTGTGAGTGTTTAACTACAATATTATGTTTCACCCACAAACAAAACTACAACAGAGTCTCTGGCTGCTAAATGGTTTCTGATGTGTATTTCACAAGGTGAAACAAAGAAAGAGTTAAAAATAGCCACTAGGACAACTTAACACTATTTTTATGCTGTAATTGTGGACTTGATCATGGTTCATTTACTGTTTCTCAAAAGAGAAAACAGGTATTTCTGAAGCAACGTTTAAAAAATTGGCTCTGTTCCAAGACAGTATTTCTTAGCCAAATAAATACAGTATGTAAGTACGCTTTTAAAATTTCAGTCTTCATCTATATTTATAGTTGGATGTTAGATAATTGAATTTAGCACAAGTCTCAAAAAGAGCAAAAGGTCTGAAGACAATTTTCAGACATATTTCAGCAAAATGTTAATTTGAAGAGTACAATGCAGCTTTATCTTCAGCACAATGTTCTACACAATTTGCCTTAGGAGATTCATAATAGATTTTCATTTTGGTGCCAAGGTTCAGACATGTCTAACGTAATTTTATTTAAGGATTTTCTGCTTTAATAATAATAGGCCAAGTGCACATATAAAACAGTTGCCTTTTTGTACACCCTCGGGAATTCACAAGGAAGCACCGTGGACCTGACTGCAGAAATTAGATACTGATATTTTATTGTTAAGTGTAAAAGTTCTCCTTAACTCCTTCTCCAGAGTCAAACTCTTCTCAGTTCTTAAACTTTATGGTTTTCCCATCTTGAACACTGAGCTTGCAGCTTCGAGATTGCCCAAGGATGGTATTACACACATTAATGAACTGCTAGGTCCAAAGGATTACGAAGACAGCATCCTCTGCTGCTGCTGTAGCTTTCCAGCCTACAACAGAGTGCTCTTTCGCTGGGCTGCTAGGATGTATCCCTATTTCTAAGCTAAAGCTGTCCGTAGAAGAATCACCAAAAGAAAATGTCAGAATACAAGGTTTCGGTCTATAGTGCAAATACTTGACTCCAGATTAAGGAATTGTTAGCAATAACTCCAAGAAAAAGAAAGTTTCCACACCTAAAGTTCGTCTTGGAACCAAGCACTCTAGCCTTCCTGAACGCTATCAATACTACTGCCCTTGGAAGAGCGCCACTGCACAGTCGTTACTACTTTCTTATATAATATGCCTTCATTATGTAATACGGTCCCATTTTATATGCTTAAAATTATGTCATTCATAATAAAATTGGATGTAAAGTTTTTGCTTCTCACACACAAACTGCCACCCACATTCAGCATGTATAAAAGCGCTCAGACCTGCATCGTCTGGTCCCTCAGCTTCTTCCGAGTTACAGAACTTCCCGGGTGCTCCGAGTCACCCTCTTCTCTCACTACAGGCCAGGGGTCTTTCCCTGGGGGAGAGCTTGTGAAACCTGCCCTCTCAGGGACCTGCACATCGAGCCTTGTCTCTTGTCTGTCCCGGGATTCAACCGGGTCTCGTCCCGGTTGGAAGACCAGGCTCAGCCCCTTGCAGGTAGCCGCGAGCCCCTCTCTGTACCCCGGGTCAGGCTCACGGCGACCGCGGGGAGCCCCTGGCAGCGCCCCAGCCTGGCGGCGTCTCCCGGCCTCCCCTGCCCGGCGCCCGCCCGAAGGATGAGGCACTTACAGCCGGCGGCCGAGCCCCTCCACCGAGCGCCCGCAGGAGGGCACCGAGCAGCTCAGCAGGAACGCGGCGACGCTCCACTGCTGGACCAACCTCCGCAGCATCGTCTCCGCTGGCTCGCCGGGACCTGGACAGGGAAGAAGGGACCGCGGCGTGAGTCCAGGCTGACACCTCCCGCCCTGCCCGCGCCCTCCTGCAGCCTGGGCTCGCATAGCCGCTTCATCTCCAGGGGCCTCTCCCGAGTTGGAAGGAAAGAAAAAGAAAGAGGAGAAAAGAAAAGAAAAGTTCCTCGGGAGCCTCTCAGCTCCTACTTACTCAGGAATCAGCTACTCCAACTGCGCTTCTCCTAAACCACACAGGCAAAAAGGGACCAAAAAGGGAAAATAAAAAAGTCAGAGGCGCTTCCCCTGAAATAATAGCGAGCACCCGATGGTTTTATACACGCACGGCGATGAGCAGTGTGTTTACACGTCTCCCATAGCAATGTCTAATTCCTCTGGCCACTGAGCCTGGGTGCGCGGCCGGCGCTCGCCTCCTCCTAAGCAAGTCCCCCCCGCGGTCCGCTTCTGGGCGAGCCGGGCCCTCCGCGTCCACAGCCACTTGTAGCGAGACCCACATATATATGCATAGCAGCGTCTACCTCCTCTGGTGGGCTGGCTGCTTCCGGAAAGCTGACTCCACACGCCCCGGGAACAGGCTCGGGGCGCGCGTGTCGCCGGCCGGCGGGGCCAGGTGGCGCGGGGCGGTGGCGCAGGGCGCGGGCGGGCGGCCGTCCCGGCGGAGGCGCGCGCGGGGGCGCAGGTTGGCGGGGCGGGAGGAGGAAGTTCACACGCTCGGGACCTGCTCGCAGTGAGCGAGCCGCACAGAGGTGGCGCCCGAGGAACGCGCGCCGGGCGGCGAGGGCGGGCGGGGACTCGGCCGCCCCCGCCTCCCCCCACGCGGGCCGGGCCTCGCGGTCCCGGGCGGGCCGGGGGCGTGGGCGGGCCCTCCGCGAGCCGAGGTCCCGCAGGGCCGGGTATGCGGCGCCGAGACCCCGCGGGCGGACTGCAAGGAGGCGGCCGGGACGGGACGCGGGCCCCGGGCCTGGGGTGCGGAGGATCCCGGGGCTCGCCGGGAAGCTCGGGACGCTACGGGGAGGTCTTCTGGCGCTTTCCTGGGACGAGCTGAGCTGGAAGCACCAGTTGGGAGGAGGAGAGCTTTCGCTTAGGAGCAGAAACATTTCAAACTTCAGGTCGAGATTGCGCTTCTCCGTGTTTGGCAACAGCTGGGGACACCTGGCGCCCTTCCCGAAACCTGCGCGCAGGATGGAGACCCCCCTCGGAATTGCAGAGGGGCCCGAGCGCACGGCCCTTCCACCCGCCACTGGAGCCTGATCCCACCTTCTCTGAGTCGCTGCTCTGCGACCCTGCTCCAAAGCCCCGCGACGACTCCGGGGACCGCGGCGCAGTGTGGCGGCGCGCTGCTGTAACTCGGGGCGCGAGGGGCGAGCAGGGTCCTCGCGAGGCTGCGGGGCGGGGGGAGAAACGCTGCGTGCGCTGAAGCACTGGGCAGTAAGGATCCAGCCAGAGAGGTTCGCGGCGGGTGTGGACACCCGGCCCGCGGGCTCCTCTATCTTGGTGAAGTGAACGCGAGCGCCTGGGACCCGTTTGGGGGATGTTTGGCTTCTAGACCATCCTGCTCGCGGGAAGGCCAGTGTGACTCAGACCTGGGAGCGCACTGGGGAATCTGATCTTTGTCAAGCCCGCGGGTCCCGCTGCGGCTCGGCAGACTTTTACCTAGCTAGGGTCGGCGAAATAGCGCCCTCACCGACCTCGCTCCCCTGGGTTGCTTTCCCCCTGCGTCAGCTGCAGGGAGCTGGCAGTCAACCCTGGCTGCTCTTTGGCTGGGGTCGCCTCTCTCAGAATCTCCTGTCTCCCTTCCTTGATTGCTTTAAACCCCAAGCTAAAAGAACGTGGCTTCCTCTCACTTAAAAAAAAAAAAAAAAAAAAAAAAGCCCTCTGGGAATTTCCACAACTTCCCCCGAACATTTAAGAATTCCTAAATGCTAGCTGTGCCTGGGTGGCATGAGCGGGCAGTGTTAGCACTCAGCAATGTCAGCCTTTGAGCTGCTACACTCAGATTTATAATACACTCTTTCCGAAAAGAAGAAGGAGCCTTAATGTAGTCATTAGCTCTGAAGGGGGAAATTTGTAAAAATAAGTAAATCACAAATGAGCCATTTAATACTTGCAAGCTGTTGAACACTAAAATAACATTTGCTTGCACAATTAAAAAGATGCAAAGATATGTCGCCAAGTTTCAAACTGCCCAGGGTTTCAAAAGTCACCCCTCCCTAATAAAAGGTTGAAACAAAAATCGGATTCAAAATATTAAATCATTCACGTTGTAAACACGTAAGTTAATTATGCTCTTAGAACATCAGTAGACTGCTCTATGTTGCTTTTTCTACTAATTAAGCAGATTGACCCCCCTACAAGTTCTCTCCTGTTAAAGGCAAAATATCTATCAAATATTTTCAGAATTTTCTCTCTAACACAAAAAGAGAAACTATAGACACAGGAAAAATAAATACAGTATTCTTTATGTACTTGGAATACCAAAGTTTCCTCATAATATGTTACTTCACCTTTTCCTTGGTTTACTGTCTTCTTGATGCTCTTTTGACCCACAGGGGAGATCTTCTCAGCGGTCTCTTCCAGAAATATTTTTTGTTGTTCTTAAAAAAAATAAAATCTTAAAAGAATTAAAACTTCTTGTAAGAAGCCCTTTTCTGTTTCCACTGAAGGCAGTTATTAGAAAGCAGGTACATTATCCAAGCTGCCCTGCTTATTATCTGCAGTAGAAATTCTCCTCAATATATACACAGGACCCTGACTCTCTCTTCCGAGAAGGGTATTTTCTGATGTCGTAATCCAGCTGCCAGTATAACCATGTGCTCCTGCTGAGGACACAGGACTGCAAATGAGACACAGTAGGAAGTTTTTTTTTAGGCTTTGGAATAGAACAAGTGCCAATAGAGGCTAAATGTTTCTTAGGCCTTGCTATTGTGTAAACACACCTCACTGAATAGGAGGATTTGAAGGCTGGATTTAATCTGCAGTATTTCCATGCGAAGACAGCTTGGTATTGTGGGGTCTACACCTACCCGGATGCCTGGCCCATGAGCAAGCTCCACATTTCCACCTTCCCAGCCTGCAGTGGCAGCGTATTACATCCAGCTTCACAAGAGTTTTTCTAAATTTTTACGTGTACTACTTTTACATTCATATTAAATCACCAGCTGATGTGATTCAAATATCCCTGATCTCCAGGAATATTTCTTCTCTTGATTTAGAAATAAAATACACTAGAATTTATGTTTAGCTCCTGGTTCTTCTTCTGTCCTTCTTAGCCCACACAACAAGCTGACAGATCAACATGACAAACTAAGTAAGTACAGCTCTTTAAACAGTGCACCTGGGCTCAGGAATTCTCATTACCAATAAGCATCAGGGTTTAACATTTGCCAATCTGTAGCTCCAAGCTACATCTGTAAAATCCCATGAAACTAAATGACTTCCCTTCTCTGAACTTTTTCTATGTTTACACAGAGAAGTTGCGTAATCGGCTCAAGTAATGTTCTCATTTGATACCATTAGAACGTGTCTCTAATCACTTACCCAGATGGAGAGAGAGGCAAGGCCAGGGTCAGCAGACCTTAAAGTAGTAAACCGGAAACGGGGATGCACTGCCTCCAAACCCACAGTCAGGGTAAGAGTCCTCCAGAAACAGGCCTGGCAGCTGCTATCTGAAAAAACTACCTCCTCAGGAGAGAAGCCTGGACACACCTTAAACTGATGGGATCCTCTGCACTAGAGCCAGAGTGGGCCTCACTCCCTTTCTCGCCTTCCCTATGTCTTGGGCTCTTGGGCGATGCTCAGCTTTCTCCTAACTGGACCAGAAAGCCCAGCCAGGGAGGCCATTTTCTTGGGAGGAGCCCAGGCCAAGGTGAGAGGAATTCTCCAAGGTCTCTCCCATGTGCACCTCCCAAAACCAGGACCATCAATATGTAGCTATGTACCTGAGCCATCTTCTCATCAGGGATAGGGGTATTTTGTGTGTGTGTGTGTGTGTGTGTGTGTGTGTGTGTGTGTGTATGTTCGAGTTCTGATCACCCTGACTGGTGCCCTCTGGATGCCCCTGCTCAGGCCAAATTCTTGGCTTCCAGAAAGCAGTTCTGGACTTGTGAGAGATCACAAAGAGAGTTCCAAGTCCCACCTAACTCAAGCAACAAAGCCCTCAATCTGAACCAGGCTGCTGGATGCCACAAAGCCCGCATGGCTGGGGCCCAGCTCCCCTGTGAACTGAATTGTCCTGCCTTTGATTTTGAGTCTGGGCTGCCTGGAAGGAGCTGCCTCCTGTCCACCGTGGGGCCTCAGCAGTCTTCACTTCCCTGGCTCCACCTCTCCTCACCTGACCAGTGTGCAGTCTCTCCTCAAGGCAGCCCCTGGACTAAGGGCGTGCATCCAGACACCCATGCTCAGACGAGGTCGTGTCTGTTTGGTTTTGAGCTGGTGATTAGTGTGCCTTGGAATCAGTCAGAAATAAGGCCACAGGAAAGCAAGCGTGAAAATTGCCTGCTCCCTCTCTGGAGACTCCTGGCTCCCATGCTGGGTGCTGCTTACAGCAAAGGAAGGCCCAGTTTCCTGGGGTAGAGGTCTTCTGAGGGTTACTCGGGCAACAGGCGATCTTTATCAGCTCCTTGGGTTGCCCATTGTGGAGAGAACCCAGGAAAGAGGTAGGAGAGCTTCCTAGAGATCTTCGATTGCATGTGAACTTCAGAAGCCTGGGACACCTTTGTGTGCTGACTACGTTTTCTTTCTCCCGAGAATCTGGACTCTGGGTCGCCATGGAATCCGTTTTGCCCTGAGCAGTGAGACTGAGGCCTGCTCCATGTTCTCTACCCCGCAGGGTCGGGAGTGTTTCACACCCCGTACAGAGTGGGGGGGCCAGCGTGACCCCCTCCTCCGGGGAAAGCCCTGCAAGGGCAAGGGAAGGCTTCGTGACAGGGTGGCCCGAGGCCAGGGTCCCAGGGCCAAAGCGAACTTCCTCCTGGCGGCGCTCTACCCTCCCCTCCCTTCCAGGTCAGTGTGTGACTCAGAGGTGAGATAAGCCCGGCAGAGACGAGTCCTGGAGGGGTGCGAACGTGTCCCCACTCCAGTCCGCCGCGCTCCGGCCGGGGTCCGCGTGGGGGCGCTCGCTCGGGGAGCCCTCGCTCCCAGCCGGCCTCCGGGCAGCGTGTTTTACTCCCCTCGACGAGATCCTCAATTAGAGCCCAGGCGGTGGGTGGGGAGAGGAAATGAGGGACCTGAGCGAAGCTCGCGGCCGGCCGGCTCCCGGCTGCTAAAACCCTGCGCACGGAGGCCGACGGCCCCGAGCAGGAGCCGGTGTTGCCCCGCGGCCGCCCTCCCCGGCGGGGCGGTGGCCGGGACACGGCCCCTCCCCGGGCGCCCGCCCGCCGCCCGGCTCCCGCGGAGCTGTCCATGGTGGTTGGGCCCGCGCGCCGGCGTGGGCGAGGCGAACCCCCGGCCCGGCCCGCGCGCCTGCGCACAGCTGCGGCGCGCCCGGGCCGAGCGGCGAGGAGCGCGGAAACCCCCGAGGCTTCCGGACGGCGGCCGCCTGGCGGGCCGCGCCACGTGCCGGGAGACGCGTGCGGAGCGCCCCTGTGGGCGGGGGCGGCCGCCCCGTCCTGTCCCGGCGGCGACGCTCGGGGATTGTGACCTCGCGGGTCCGAGCGGCCGTCCGGGCGGAGGGGGAGCCGCCCGCCGCCTCTGCGGGCCGCGTCCCGGGAGCAGCCGCCTCCGCCCGCCGGCGCTCTTCTGTGTGCAGCGCGGACCGGCTGCCTTTTTAATTAGCGTGCGTTCTGCCTTCTTGTCTCATTTTCTCTGGGCAGTTTCCCTTTACTTGTCTCTGGTACAAAGCTCATTTCCACCTGAACAGCCAATTACCTTAAATAACGCAAAAAACTCCGAAATACTGTAATATTTACAACTCTTGTTTATGTTCTGCCCTTTTTATAGGGACATGTTTAATTAGCATCCATCTCATGGCGCTTACCTCCATCCAAGGCATACTTATAAAGTATTTTGAGAATGTCTGATGATAAGCAGAAAGTATTATGATTCAACAATTTTAGTAGCTTTCTTGCTCAGTTTCTGAGTCCAAAATATAAAAATAGTGTGTGTGTGGGCTGGAATATTTCTATATATTCTTGTAAATATTTTCTCAAGTCAGTAAGCCATATGAAATATTTTGTTTTCCATTTTTCTGGCTGTTTACAAAAACTAATGACATAACTCTTGAATGTGTATTCAGTTCCTTAAAGAGTATGAAAAAACCCAACATGATGTTATTTTATTTTTACTTTATAATTCAGAAGCTTAGTTTTGCTCTGTAAATTCTCCGACAGCCCTCCCGTACGTATCTCCAACTTCTTTTCTATGAAAGAAGAAAGATATATAAATAGATTCTAGCCTTTTATACTTTATTTATTCGTACTAGTTAGGGCTCTGTTTTTTAATCCTCCCTTGGTAGGTTAGCGTTTTCCCTCTCCGTGGTAATACTAATTGAGGTTTTTTTCTTTACAGTTGCATCTAATTTCTTTCAGTTCCTTTATTTCTTTGTCTTTGATGCTGGGAATTGAACTGTGCAAGACACAGGACCTTGATCATGCTGAGCACGCACACTACCACTGAGCTACAATCCAGCCACTAGTTTCTTCACTTTTCAAAAAGTTTTCCCCAACGACTTACTACATCTTTTAGATCTCATCGTTTTATCTGTATAAATCCATTCCACCAGCAGCTCTGTCAAAGCTGTTAGACTGTCTTCCCTGCGTTCAAGAGGAAAACGTTCAGTTAATAGGATTTTCCACGAGCTAAAAAGCAAACAAACAAAACTTCATCTATCTTGTTTGTGTTCTGCTCACCTTTTCCAACGGGCCCAGCCCTGCTGTTCTTCTGAAGATGTTTGTGGAATCGAATTGAATTACTATTCTTCGTGCTTGGCTCCTCACTTTTGAAAGATAAAAGCACATTTTAATTATTTTAGGCCTGTTTTCCAAAATTCATATGGAAAGCTCCTTGATCTGTTGCTGGGAACCATTCAGAAGCATACTCTTTTAAAATTTATGGTGGATTTGGAGCACACCCTGTGTCTCATTCAGCTTCCACATCGCCCTTAACGTGTGGGGTTACACGCTCTCTGGAAGATATTTCCTCCTTCGTTTCATTTGTGCTTCTCTCCCCAGAGACTGGTGAACAAGGGGCAAATGTATGGATTCTCGGTGTGCCGTTATGTATCAAGATCGACCATTTTGTGGGAATACACAGGCTAAGAAACTGCAAACTGGCCACAGCAGAATTCTGTTGCACTTTGCTCTTTTACTTTTCATCTTGCTAAGCAGTTAATTATACAGAGAACTGCCAAGGCATTTCTAATGGTTAAAAAAAATGGAAGCTGCTTTTTTGTAGAGAGGATAATTTTTGTGTGTGCTATAAACACAGGTCCCATTCTTTATAAAGCTGTTCTTTAATAGGCAAAAATGTACATGTCTATAGTGGTTAAATTACTCTTTAAAAGACCTCTGATGGCCTTAAATGAAGCAGGAACTCAAGTGTGGTTGATACGGTTCCAGAAAACCCATGCCTTAAAAAGAGTTTCATTGTCGAGGTGTACCAGGATGTGCTTTAGGTCTGTAATACACAGTCTGGGCATCACAACCACATATTTCCCTCATCTCCTTCCAACCCCGGTGCGGTAAAACCAAAGAGACAGAGGATCAAGGGGAAGCTTGAGGATTTGCAGGGGAAGGAGTAAGTACAGCGAGTACAGATCTTTAAGATCTTCCCCAGACTTCCAAACAGTTGAGAAGTTTGCCTGTTTGCTAAGTAGTGCAAAGTGTCTCCAGGTCTATCGTTGGGGCTGCTGACATAATTAATGATTTCATCCGGTGCCTGAAAGAAGGTACTTGTATTCCCTCTGGCATGGGCAGGCCAAGTTCATGTCCAAACTCTAAAACCTTGGGTTGACTTTAGCTAACAAGACTGTTGATCCTCTTGTTGCACACCCAAAACATGAAAGCTAAATATTATATTAGGCTGTGATACTTCCCAGCCTTGAGGAGGCTGACACATCCTAAATATATAAACAGGCACTATTATCTAAAGATGGATTACATTTGAGAGACTCATTACTCCTAGGTCCAACTGAGGAAGCTAAAAACCATAAAATACATCCCCCCAACTACTTAAAAATTGTTATTTTCCACTTAAACCTTAAATGCAAAATTTTTCTGGTACCACCTTACACCAGAGGGCTAATGGCGATCCTTGAAAATTAATTATGGTACTGAAAGGACTTCAGTGACTTTTCTGCTAAAAATAAGCTAGAGGCAGAGTACTGCCCTGGATTCACGATTGCGTACATCTGGTTTCTATTTCTGTGGGTTTCATTTGGTTCTCAGAGAGTTCGTTCACGGTCGTCAAGGTCCAGTTTCCTGTTCTCCGATGGGAGAACTTGTCTTGATGACCCACATATTTTTCATCTGAATGCAGTGCTTTTTTACACTAGGAGACGTAGAAAGAGAGAATGAAAAATACATCAGGCCCAGTCCAAGCAGACTGAAACCTGAACAACATCCTTCGTTCGGCACCTGGCTTATCGAGAATCCAGTGGTAAATAACAAGGAAGAAATCACTCTATCCTAGACCCTGTAAAATGAGGCAGGAAAGAAAAAAGAAAACAGAAGAAAGCAAGACAGAGAGAAAGGAAAAGGAAAAGGAGGTAGGGTAAGAGCGGAAGAAGGGAGGAAGTGAAGGAAGGGCCGCTGTGTTGATGAGAGCCTCCCTGGGCACTCCAGCAGTTTCTGGTGCTTGTGAAGCTGAAGAAACTACTTTTCTTTCTTCCAATGTGTGCTTCAGAACTTTCTCAGAGAAAGAGTGAGCTATATGGGCTGCTGGCTGACAGCAGTCTCTTGAATTCCTTCACGCACTTGGCAGGGCAGAATGACTGGAGACCTCAGTCCTTGCCGATCAGTCTGGAGTTGTGTAGACCAGTGTGACTCCAGCTTGTAAGCTATCCTAGCCAGTATCTTCTTCACCAGCTAAAGCTTTCTGCTTGCGCTCTTCTGTGTGAGCAACAACTCGCTCCCTATCCAGGTTACTGTTCTGGCTAAAGGTCCTGTCTTATGTAGCTTGTGTTCTCATGTGATTTTCCTAAACTTCCTTCCTGCTGATATCACAGGAACTAAGTGTCCACGATATTTCAGATGATATGTACCTGCAGTAATAATAATTACAAAAATCACTGAGCTCTGGTACCTAGCCATGGAATGGCTTCAAAACAGTAATATTTCATTCCCAGAAGATATTTACTTCTTCCGCCTGGGGCAGACACTTAATAGAATGGCATTCGAATGAAACGTCCGGCATCGCGCTGTCTGTTTGGAGTGGTGCAGGTTATAGCCCGCTCACTCCCGCTGGTCCGCAGGGGCATCTTTGGCCATGGGACTGGCTGGTACCCGGTGCCTCCCACCCACTCGCCTCGGCTCCCGAAAGCTGTGTGCTCAGCTGAAGAGGCCAAGAGGCAGAGCTGAACCTTTGACCGAGGCTTACTGACATGCTGAGCTCCTGCTGCAAAGCACGCCAGAGGATGTGCCAGCTCTGCAGAGGACAAACTCCTCTCGCCTGCTGATTGCGTGGTCTTAGGATCATGCTACAGGAAAAACCTGAGCATCAGCTTCATCTGTGGATCGTGTGTCACCATTATCGAGAATCTACTTTATGCCAAGTTCTACTCCTGGTGCTCCCAAGAGGCCCACAGGCACTGATGCCCTTCAACAGATGTGCTGTGTCAGAATGGTGCTCTTTCCCCTTTTCTTTCAAAATCACATTGTACTAGCCCATCTCAGCTGTTGTTAGGGGACGTAATATATTTTTGAAAAAGTGATGTGAAAAATGTTAGCGTCTTTTGAGAAACTGCTCTCCAGTATAGCTGCATTTAATTTATTAGTCACTTACTATATCTAAGCCCTGTATTAAATAAAATAAAGAAAAGCTATAAAAGAGGACTATAGCTCTCCCTTCACTGCCAGGGCCATATTTTCACCTTTCATTATAAGTTATGTCAAATATTTTTTGGAGGGAAGTAGGTAGTAAAAGAAAACCTCATATGGCATTGCGATAGTGTCAGGACTATTTACAGGCACCTTAAAGTTTGTTCATTTGTTTATTTGGTCATTCAACAGGTCTTTCCTGAATGTCTAGGCATTGGGTTAAATTCTGAATTCCACTGATGAGACAGAATTTCCAGTCAGCTCAGATCTGTGAATCTTTTAATTAGTGTTTACTAAATACTTGATTTATCTCTTTTATTATTAATCTCTGAATATTGACATGCTAAATATTTTACTCATATTGTTTATTGTCTATTTCTTCCTAATGGAATACGCACAAACTCCAAGTAGGCTAAGTTTTTTTGTCTTTTTGTGTGTGCATGTGTAGGAAATGGGGATTGAACCCAGGGCCTCATGCATGGTAGTCAAGTGCTCTACTATTGAGGTAGGCCCTCGCCTTTTTTTCTTTTTGATTTTGAAATTTTTGCTTCCCCTACCTCAGCCTACCAAGTAGCTGGGATTCTTGGTATACACCACTGAGTCTGGGTAATTTTGTTTTTGTTTTACCTCTAGCACTTGTAACTGTGCTTGGTAAGGTAGGAACTCAAGAAATATTTCAGAGATCAAAAGAATAAATGAGGTTAAAAGGTGCAAATGTTTTTCTATGTTCATATCTTAGTACACGCACTTATACACATATTTCCTTGATAGGTTTCTATCCCGAATTGGCAATTTTCTTAGGGTTAGCACACATGTATTATTATCTTTCATCAATAAACTAAAGGACTACTGGTAAATGAAAACAATGCAAAGTTAAATATGGGTTTTTTTAAAAATACACTATTAATAACTTAGACTTGCCCATTAATGAATTTTTTTTTACCATCGAAGACAAGTCCTATTTTCATTTCTGTATACATTCATTTTACCTCATAAAATATAACACAATTAGAATAGCCTCTGTGATTAAATCACATAGTCAGAGTGGAGGGTGCTATTTTACCACACCCCAGTAAGGATTCCTGCTAATGGGAAAAACTGGCTATTATTCTTTAGGTGGTACCATCATATCTGAATCATTAGTCAACCAAAACCTTACGTATGTTGGATTCGTCTTTTTTTCCACAGTAAGTAAATATGTTTTATTGTCATGGTAGATGAGGTGGATGAAATATCACACCTTAGTCAGGTCTACACTCCTTCCTCTGACTGCCACATTCAATTGTATCATTATACTTACGAATGCATTTTCAGTAATTTTTAAAACCACATTTTCCCCTCGCGTAACCTATTATTGCTGTGGCTTTAGTGATACATTTTTCTTACAAGATTCTGAGCAATACTCTTCTACTTCACTATGGACTTATGAATTTGATATATTTGCTATTTTGGTTCAGAAGAATGTAAATTATATTAAAAACCTAACACAAACCTGATCTATAAATCCTCTCTCTTATAATTCTGTTACCTTTTCATTGGGTTCCCAGACATCTGTGAATGTGCAAAACCATCATTGAGTTCTTCTTCCACTGCATAGCCCAGTCGGGTAAAACCTCAAATACAAGTTGTAATGTTTCATTGCCTATTGGAAACACATCATTGAATAGGACTGGAAAATCATAGCTGCCGTCTTGTTCAGTCATCACTGATCTTGGCCTAGAGTTCTTGGCAGGAAGAGGGTTTTGGTGGGGCCTATCACACACTTTAATGGGAGCTGTTGGAAGAATCAAAGTTGGGAACGTTTTGCAGGAGGCCAAGGATACTGGAACTGCTTTCATATAAACTGGACACGATAGAACAGCATGCCCCACATGTTGCTTTTAAAAGGGACACAGATCACCCTGTGTTTAAAAGATGGCACATTCTTGGTTTACGGCCTGTGTCCAAATAATGAGCGCTTCAGTGAGTGTATAAAGGAAAGCTGGGGAAAGCTGGGGAAAGCTCCTTGGGGAAAGCTGAGTGCTTGGAGAGTTTCAGCAGAATATTCCCTCTCGCCACCCAGCCAACCATCAGCACACTGTACTTTCCAGGTCTTCCGGCGAGTCTTGCTCATTCATCAGGTTTTCGCAAATGTTCCTTAAAGAAATGCCACTGTTTTCTTATACTGAACCTGAGAAGTAATAGAAACGGACAGCGGCTCAAAGCCCACAGGCTCCCCGCAAGGAGGAGCAGCAGAACTGCAATCTGTCTGCTTCCAAAGGTTGCTACCTTGTGTATGCAGCAAGGACTGTATTAATAATCACGTATTATGAATGTATATCAGCAATGTAGGCTGCGGGAAGAGTGAGTCAGGTCCTGGATTTTGGTCCCAGCTTTTCCTTTTATCAGCTAGCTTTAGAAATTTACAAAAAGCACAGAAATTGTCAGACTGAGAAATGGGGGCGGCATTAGTGCATTCTTCATGGGAATGTCCTAATGACCAAATAAAATCAAACAGAGAATGTGGTTTTACAGGCTGTAGAGACCTATTGCAACATTTAACTCGATTTCTATATTACATCTCACCATTATTCAATGTAGAAATACATATATTTTAATCTAAATTACTCTCTCTAAATGACTCCCTGAATTACAAATTCAGAACAATATAATATTAATTGGTAACAGATTGGGACAATTACAGAATGAACTTTTTTTTTAATTGAGAATTTTCGTTTGGCTTTTTATTCTCTCAATATTTTCCTTCCTTTACCTGATAAATACTAGTATTGTATAAATCAGTTCAGGAAACACCATTCTACCTGATTCTCGGTGTGAATACCATTCTGAATCTCTTAAATAAAGGGTAGCTAGCTGATTTGCCACAGGATCTTGTCTTTTTCCGCTGGCTACAGTTATCTCAGCATCTTTGTTTGGGCAGCTATTTCAACTGTGGCTATTACAATCCCTTTGGGATCCATGAGTCAGCAACATTCAGTTTTGGAGAGAGTCGGTTTGACTCTTTGGAGAACTGTGGTGTCTAAGGACTTTGCAGACATACAGTCTTTGAGGCAGCTCAGAATACAGAGATAAGAATTCAGAGTGAAGGAATAAGAATCAAAAGCTGCAAATCAGGATATTCAGCAAATATACCACGCCACAAGCAAGAGAGGAGGAAAACCAAAGTGTTACCTGGGAGATAAAATAAGAGAATAGGATAGTAAAGAGAAAAAGGAAAAATATCAAGCCATATATGGGATTTCACTTAAATGCTACCGTTTGTATGTACATCTATCGGAACATGATGAAGTTTTGGTATTCCCTCCCAGGGAAATTTTAGGCCCACTGAATCTTAGCAGTGAAAATCCATCAGAATGGGAAAAACAGAAAGGACATGAATTGTTAAGAGCTGAATTTCTCCAGGGATTTGTCAGACTTAGGGTCTGTAACTTTTTCCTATCTCTGCACACACCATGACTAGAAAAACCATTAGAATTCTAGTTTGAAATCCCCTACTTTTGGGTAATATTTGTGATTAAGATTGTTGAGAAGAAAGTACCTTGAAGAGAAAAGTCTTTGTTGATGCTCACTGCTTGGATATGGACCTGTCCTAGCTTGGGGCCTTAACTTTTGCTGTCATAAACCTGGAAAGAATTTATGAGATTAATAATTCCACTCATGGGTGATTTATCGAACTGAGATATATAACTATGAAAAAGACATTGTCTTTTGCCTTGAGGAGTTTGTAGATGTGTGTGTGTGTGTATGTGTGTGTGTTTGTGTGTGTGTGTGTAGGATTAGGCCTACCCATAATAATTAATTCATCTACTTTTACTCCTTCTCAGAGTACAATAAAATATTTATCAGATGACTCTATTGAATAAAAATAACTCAATCATTTGCCATGTCATTTCTCCAATTACAAAGGCTTACGAAAGCCTGTAGCTCCTTTTAATGACAACATGATTCCCATGAAGGAAGAAAGCCCAATTGTGAATGTAAGTGCTCTTTCATCAATAATGATTAGAACATACCATTGCTAAGAAAAAGTAGTATTTTAGAGGGATTATTTAGTAAGTACTGTTGGCTCTCTGGTGTCTTTTCTCACACAGCCTTTCTCCTTCGTAACAGGACCCTGATGTGGTTCTGGCATGCGCCCCTCTCCTATGAGCACATTCTTTGGTGTAAACTGGCCTCTGCCTGTCAGCCTATCACTTTCAGCCCTGGAGATGCGTCCTTGCTGATTTAAACCAGTCATGATGGTCCTTTCTCTTTGCCGTGATTGGTTAGGCACAGGCGTGTGATTTCACTCTGTGAGTAGACTTAAGTGGAGGAGTGCTGGATGATTTTAGGCCGAGTTTTTGTTCCTGAAAGTCTCCTTTCTTCCTGCTGTAGACCTTTGGCGTCTGGGTCTGCAGCAGCCATCTTACTCTCTGCCTGCATATGAAGCTGACACGCAGCGGGAGGAGGACCTGAGAGGGCTTTAGAAAGGCTTTCATCAAGCTCCCACATGTGGTCCAGAGAGTGACCTACTCAGGAAGTTTTGTTATGAGAACTGGTAAATGTTACAAATATTAAGCCACATTGTGTTTTCTCTTCTTCGTAGCTAAGAAATTCCCAGCCGACGTGGATACTGAGAGAACCAGCATATTTTGCCCAGTACCCGGTTTTCCAGTAATGGACCCCACTATCATTAATGACCCCAACACAATCCAGCTAGTGCCACCTCACAAAAAGCAATTAGTAACAACAGCTCTGTCATCTTGGCTATTGTAATAAAATCAGCGTCAATTATAGCATCAAATACAAACTGAGTACTGAGAAATCCTAATAACCTATAAGGTAGCACTCTTACCCATAGAAAAGACATCTATAATTATAGTATCACACTAAGCCAAACCAAATAATAATCTACTATTGACCTACAGTAAATATCTACTAAATTGAAGAACTATGCTTTTGCTAATGATAGAACAGTATTTAACAGCAATAGCATAAATTTATCTAGAGAGTCATTAAAGATTAGTGGTTATACTAGTAAAGGTAGAGGGGGTGGGGAACCAGGGAATGAAAAAAGCAAAATTTGAAAAATTAATAGGATTTGAGTAGGAGGAGAAAAAACTGAGATGGGGAGCCAATTGAAGAGTAAAAGAAAATTAATAGTCATAGAGAGAAGTCACAGGAAAGAATGAACAATATTTAGAAGAGAAAAGGTAAACAGCAAAAACAGAAAATAAAAAGAAGATAAGAAGGAGGAGAAAAAAGTTTAAAGCAAAAAAGAGTAAAAGAAAGAAAAGAAAGTGAGGGGAGAAAAGGGGAGAGAAAAACCTCATACCCCTCCAAAAGTCTGATGAAGGAAAGATAAAACTCATACAAAATAGAAAAATTTAATAAAGATTGAGTGAAAGAAAAAATTCCTGTGTCACTGAGTCACTCCTTTCCAAGATCTGCAGTCTCAGGGTCCAGCCAGCCATGATTTTTCTAATCCAAGCTTCAAGGGCTATGGGTTTGGGGTTTACCCTTGCGCCTGAGGCCCCTGTGTCTGTTTTCGCCAGACTGTGGTTACCATCCAAGCCAAGGTCTTGTAGTCATGGGATCTAGTTGCACCCTTTTCTCCCTGGGCATTGTCCTCATCCATGACTACGCTGGCTGGTTTTTCCTCACCACTGCTGCCCTGTGTGTGTGGAAGCAAAATGTAGATCTGGTTTAGAGCTGGTAGATGGTCACACCCTTGCCACAGGGCATGCAGGGCATGCAGTCAGGCCTGCTGCTAATTGAGGGAGAGGCATGCTCATCTGTGCAAACCTCCCCCCAACCCCATTTCGGGGGGCAGGTAGTAGCGTCTCCAGGCTGGTGCAGGTCTTCTTGCTTGGGTGGGGGAGGAGTACCACTTGTCCACTTGGCATGGAAGAAGGGTGGTGCTCATCCAGTGTGGGCCTGCTTGCTCCTATGGGAGAGGGCCACCACTCATCTATTGCAGGTCTACTTGCTGGCAGAGAGGAAGGGTGAGGGCCACCTTGCTCTGTTGTTGCCCTTGGTCTCCAGTTCCTTCAGCAAAGACTCTTCAGTCTTAAAATGCAGACTCTTCAACCGTCCAACAGATTCAGACCAGGAATGCTCCAGTGGGATTCCAGGCTTTCAGACTTTCACTGCTCCTGGATCTTCCAGCCATTTTGGATTCCTCCATCTCTGATCTGGCAGATAGCCACTGAGATTCTTCTGCTTCTGATCTTGTCAGCCTACCTAATAAATCTTTTGTATAGCCATACATACATTTTATATTAGATCTGTTCCTACTGAGGACCTTAGTACTAGAGTCCTAGCTTTCAACAACGAAAATTAGAAATCAGATCCCCAGATTTATTATAAATCAGAAGGAGGCATGTGTCTGAGTCTAGCCAATCAGGACCACCCACTTGAAAAAATGATTCAGAAAAGAACAGCATGAGGAGTGACTATAAGAAACAAATTTTCTGGCAGGAGTGGCAGAAAAAGCATCTAGTTCTTCATTAACACTGGGGTCTAAGTTTCTAGGACCATCTTTCATTGATTCTAAAATAGCATCAACTAAAAGATACACCTTTCTTTCCTGTATTCCTAAAATATGTTTTTAATGTTGCTAATAAAGCTATAACACAATATGTCCTTATAATTTGGAGTTTTTATTAATAAAATACACAATAAAACCCCACTAGGCATGTAAACATAGGTTTTTAATCATAAAATACATTGGTCGAGTTAGTCACATTTGTAGTCTAAATTTTCTGAGTGACTTCCAGGCTCAGAATAAACTACGTCCATGCATTTGCACACAATACTACCCTTCGGATCATGAGGACTGTTAGTGACGCAGAGTTTCTTAAAAGATTGATCCACTATCATCTCAGAGAGGAGCAAGTTTAACTAGGTGTAAAAGAATTGAAATTATACCATGCATATTATCAGACATTAGTGCAATGAAGTTAGAAATCAATGACAAAAGAAAAACAGAGGAAATATGTAAATACATGGGAACTAAACACACACTCTTTAATAAATAATGGGTTATAGAAGAAATCAAAGAAGAAATAAGACAATTTCTATAATTAAATGATCATTCCAGTACAGTGTACCAGAACTTATGGGACACAATGAAAGCAGTCCTAGGAGGGAAGTTTATAGCTGTGAATGCCCATGTAACAAAAATATGGAGAGTCTAAATAAATAACCAAACAAGGCACTTTGAGGTCCTAGAAAAACAAGAACAATACAGATGCAAAGCAAGCCTGAGAAAGGAAACTATAAAGATCAGAGCAGAAATCAGTGAAATCGAGTAAAAAAAACTCAAAGAATTAATGAATCAAAGAGTTGATTCTTTGAAAGAATAAGCAAAATAGACCAATTCGTAGCCTATCTAAACAAAAAAAGAAAAGACCTAAATCAATGCAATCAGAAATGAAAAATTTAAAATCACAACACACACTGCCAAAATCTAAAAGATTATTAAAATCTACTTCACAAAACTGTATGTCAATAAATTGGAGAATTCAGAAGAAATAGATTTCTAGATACATACTAGTTAACAAAACTGAACCAAAAAGATATAAAAACTCTGAAAAATCCAATAACAGGCAATGAAATTGAAGCAATAGTAAAAAAAAAAAAAAAAAACCCGCAAACCCAAAAAACTACCAACTAAGAAAAGCCCAAGTCCAGATAGGTTCACTCCTGAATTCTACAAAAACTTCAGGGACCTTCTAGCACCAATACATATCAAACTTTTTAATGAAATTGAAAGGGAAAAAGTACTCCCAAAATCATTTCTGGAAGCTGTCCTTACTCTGATTCCAAAACCAGACAAGGATCCACACCCCCCAAAGACTTTTGCCAATCTCTTTAATGAATATAGATGCAAAAATCCTTAACAAGATACTGGAAAATAAAATGCAACAAACCATCAAACAGATCACGTATCATGACCAAGTAGGCTTCATCCCAGGCATGCAAGGATGGTTCACCATATGCAAATGAATAAAAGTAGTACAACACATAAACAGAAGCAAGGACAAAAATCACATGATCATCTCAATAGACATAGAAAAAGCCTTTGATAAAATCCAACATCTTTTTGTGATAACAGCACTGAAAAAAATAGGTATACAATGACCTTATGTCAATCTGATTAAAGTCATTTAAAACAAACCTACAGCCCAAATCATATTAAAGTGGGAAAAATTAAAAGCCTTCCCCTTAAAATAAGGAACAAAACAAAGATGTCCTCTATCACCACTCCTGTTTAACATAGTACTCAAAACATTAGCAACAGCAATTAGGCAAGAAAAAAAAATGAAAGGCTTATGTATAGAAAAAGAAGCAGTCAAGTTATCATTTTTTGCAGATGGCATGATCCTCTACATAGAAGACCCAAAAAAAGTTCACCAAAAGACTTAGAAATAATAGCCAAGTTCAATAATGTAGTAGGAGATGAAGTCAACACCCAAAAGATCAATAGTGTTCTTCTACACTAATAATGACCCCACCTTGAAAGAAATTACTTAAAAAATACTGTTTACTATAGCACCAAGAAAAAATAAATACTTAGGAATTAACCTAACTAAAGAAATGAAAGGTCTCTGCAACAAAAAGTATAGCACTCTGAAAAAAGAAAGCAAAGAGGTCATCTGATAATGGAAGCTGGCCCCTGTCCCTGGATAGGCAGGACCAACATAAAATGGCCATACTTCCAAAATTATTATACAGATTTAAATTCCAGTCAAAATTCTAATAACATTCCTCAGGAACCTGGATAAACAATCCAAAACTCCGTATGGAACCATAGGAGATCCAGAATACCAAAACCAATCCTGGGTAAAAAGAGAAAAGTGGGAGGCATCACAATCCTGAACTTGCTGTTATATTACAAAGATATTGTGGTACTGGCACACAAACAGATTGGGGAACAACTGAACAGAATAGAGGATGCAGAAACAATCCCATCTATATTCAACTACTTGATCTTTGACAAAGAGGCCAAAAGCATACACTGTAGGAAAGATAGTCCCTTTAATAAATTGTGTTGGGAAAACTGGCTATCCACATGCAGAAGATTGAATCTAGACCCATAAATCAAAATGGATCAAACCACTAAATATTAGAACAGAAACATTTAACCTGGATGAAGACAATACAGGTAAAACTCTTGAATTCATAGATGTAGGTAAAGTCTTTCTAAACAGGAGCCCACTTGCACAAGAAATAGTACTGAGAATCAACAAATGGGATCATATCAGATTAAAAAGATTGTATACAGCAAAAGAACCAACCAACAGAGAGAAAAGAAAACCGGCAGAATGGTAAAATGTTTTTGCTATCTATTCCTCAGAGTTCTGTTATCTAGAACAGTGATGGTGAACGTTTAGAGACTCTTAGTTACATTTCTTGTTGCTGAGGCAAAAACAACAACACTCAAAGTTGAAGGAGGAAAGGTTTACTGTAGCTCACAGTTGATGGAGGTTTCTGTCCACAGTCAGCTGGCTCCAAGGCAAGGAGGAATGACAACACAGGCAGAAGCCAGCAAGGCAGGCAAGGGGCCTTATCAGCTTCTTTCTGCCCTTATATGTTATCCAGGCTACCTGGATTAGGGTGGGGCCAAACCAATCAGTGGATTGATTTAGTAATCACACATTCTTAATCCCAGCATCCCACACTCTAGATCCAGCCACCTCTATGGCCTCTATGAGGCTTTGGGGGGACATCTAGAAACAAAACATGATAGATACCAAGTGCCCAAACTGCAACCCATTGCTCACTTATTTATCACAAAGTGCCAACCCGGCAATTCAACCCGAACACTGAGGTTTCAGTTTAGAAAAATCAACTACTATCTGATGCATGGCTTCTGGAGTGACTTGGCTTACGTGCCGACAGAGAGGATTCTGTGTGCCCCCCGTGGCATGTGTGCCATAGGTTTGCCACCACTGATCTAGAACTCGAAGACTCAGAAAGAACTCAAAAAATTTAGACTGCCAAAAGTAAAAGACCCAGTCAAAAAATGAGCAAATGAAATGAATAGACACTTCATTGAAGAAGTACAAATGACCAATAAACACATGAAGAAATGCTCGACATGCTGAATATTAGATAAATACAAGTTAAATCAACACTGAGGTTCCATATTACCATGTAAAGAATGGCCATCATCAGGACACCAAATAATTACAAATTCTGGTGAGGGTGTGGAGAAAAAGGAACTCTTCTACATTGCTGGTTTTAATGTAAAGTAGTGCAACCATTATGTAAATCTGTATGGGGAGTCCTCAAAAACTAGAAATTGCAGTTGACCCAGGTATTCCCCGTCTAGGTATCTTCTTGAAAGAGTCTGAGACATCATATTACAGTGATATATACATACTGATGTTTATAGTAACACAACTCATGATAAAGATATTAAAAATGCCCTGTATGTTCATCAGTGGATGAGTGGATAACAAGAATGTGGTATTTAAGCACAATAAAGTACTACTCTGCCATACAGAAAGATATATTTGAATCTTTTGCAGGAAAATGGATGCACATTGATACCATAATGTTAAGTGAAATAAATCAGACACACAAGCTTAAATATTGTGTGGCTTCTTTAAGTAAAGAGCAAAATAGAAGATAGGTAATAAGAAGTAAGGAGATAGATTTGTCTCAGATGGGAAGGGGATCAAGAGATGGAGGGAGGGGGAGAAGGGGGAGGAAAAACAATGAAAAACGTAATTGTATGTACATGTATGAACTCCGCTCATGGAATGGAAACACTGTGCAATGCAAATATATACTAATCAAGAAAATAATCTGAAAAAAAAGAAGGAAAAGAAAATGAAGACTGAGCTCCTCCTGTACCACACACCCGACGTGAGGATGTAGTGAGAAGGTGGCCCTACGTGACCCAGGGTGAGCGCCCTCTCCAGCCTCCAAATCTGCCACCTCAAGTCCTCTATCTTGAATTCCCAGCTTTCAGAATGCTGAGAAAGAAATGTACTGTATGCTGTTTAATCCAAAAAAGAAACAAACAAAAAACCAAAGGTAAACAAAGGCAATGGCAAAGACTGGAGCACTTCAAAAAAAATAAGAAGGAAATATTTCTTTCTTCTCTACCTTTGATTGCTTGGTGCTACCCACATATGGGTGGGTCTTCTTCCCTCTATTTGCTGGTTTACATGTCAATCATCTGTAGACACACCCATAGTTTACTAATCTGCTAGGTTGTTCTTACTTGAATTGCGCTGACACATCATAATTAACAATTATAAACCCTGACAGGAGAGTATCTTTATCATAGAAATGTAGCTATAGAGCCAGATGTGGTGGTGCACACCTACAATCCCAGCATTCAGGAGGCTGATGCAAGAGGATTGCCACAAGTTTGAGACCAGCTTGGGCTATATAGTGAATTCAAGGACAGCCTGAACTACACAGTGAAATCCTGTCTCAAAAAAAAAAAAAAAAAAAAAAAAACAAAGAAAGAAAGAAAAAAAAATGAAAAAAGAAAGAAACAAAAGTAGCTATGTTTCTATACAGAAATAACATTTAAGATGGATCCCAAATTTGGGCACCAGTTTTCACAGTTTTTACAGTGAGGGAGACGTTCTTAGCAGGTTACTTACGTTCGGGGACAAAAAAAATAGTGTGATACACTTATGGGAATTATGGGGGAGGTAGAGCTAAATAAAGAGTTTCAGGCTTGAGAGGTTATATTTCAGGGCTACATGGAACAATTAAGCTCAGGGGAATGGAAAGGTCTATAGCTGTTTTAGTGTTAGATAATCTATGGAGTCTGGCATACTCAGAAGAGCAGAGTCCATTTAATGATATTTCTGGAAATTTAGAAGTAACTTTCCCTCTAACAAGTTATATATATATAGTATATAACTGTATTTTATACATATGTATCTGTATGCATTTTATACTATATCTATTTAATTAGATCATTCAGCTTCCGGGAAATTTTCTTTATGATGTGCTCACACTGTATGATTATTTTCTAAAGCAGTTATTGTGGGCTTTGGTAGATGTAGGTCCAACCTTTGAGGCACTCCCCTGTCCTTTCTTCCACCCTCTAGCAAGAGAATTTGAGGTGATTTGAGGTTTGGAAGGAAGGTTGGGAGACACATGCTCAAGCATGCCAGTCTTCAATAATTGAATGAGTGTTGACATAGTAATTTTTTCCTTTTCTCTTTGTTCTTTTTCTCTCTTAGAGTTCAAACCATAATTCTTATTTCATGCTTTAAAAGCTCCAAGTGAAGTCCTATTGTAATGGAGAATGGATATAGGTAAAGGGTAATATCTAAACTTAAAAGAACTGAATGCAGTCGCTTTGGTGAGGTGGCACAGTCCTTCAGAGTACTCGTAATTAACTTAGTTCTTTACGAAGAATGCGACGCAGAAGCAATGTTTCTGTTAGCAATAGATCAAGTGGTTGATGCTCCATTGAAGCCATTTAGAATTTTTCCACTAGTATTTTCAAAAATGAGTCAGTATATATAACATTTATGTATGCATTTTCTTCTTTTTAAAAATAGACTGCTGGGGGGCTGGGGATTTAGCTCAGTGGCTAGAGTGCTTGCCTCTTAAAAACAAGGCCCTGAGTTGGATCCTCAGCACCCACCCCTCCAAAAAAAGGGCTGCTAATGGCAGTTACTCATTCTACGGCATAAAAAGCTGATGTGATTAGCAGTCTGTGAGCCATGCAGAGTGTCTTTTTGTTCTTTAGTTTGTCTGGTACTTGGAATGTCTGCTGCTATTTACAAATGGCCTGCTAGACTCATGATCTGCCTGGCTCTGGGGTCACTCACTATATCAGTTATTGTTTGCTTTATGTAGACAAAGCATCTAAAAAGAATGACTTAAAAGCACAGTCACCTGTTATGACTCATATGCTACAAGTCAGCGCGGTCTGCTGCCGATTTGAGGCAGACCCTGAGCAGCCAGGCTCTGCTGGTGACTTGGTTGCATGCAGTACAGGGAGCAAGGTGGCCCCTTTCACGTGTCTGCTGGCTGTTTCCCCACTGGCTGGGAGACAGGGATGACCAGGCCACGTGTCACCTACTATCCAACAGTTTAAAAGCTGCCGGACCAGTTGAGGCCCAGGTAAGGATAGCTCACATTATAACTTCATCCAAGTTCTGTTGGTCTCAGCAAGTCACAAGAGAGACCAGCCCAAGTCAAGGGATAAAGAGACAGACTACACATCTTTATGGAGGAGCTGCAAAGCATTGTGGTCAGTTTTGCAACCAATCACAATACCTTCTCTGAGGGTGGAGTGATTGGCTGATATGTAATCCCCTATAGCTTTCAAGCAAAAATCTATGCTATCAGAAAACTCTTTTCCTTCTACTCACATTGCTTATTGCTGATACTCTCTGGTTAAAAATAGGAAGTTTTGCTCTCTTTACACACTTCAATAAAAGCACACTCATCCACTCTGTGCAGATAGTAAAAAGAGAATGAGGCTTTTAGTTTTGTTTTGATATGTCACAAAGCAGTGAGAAAGTTCTCGCTAGTAAGGCTGCTGCCACAATTTTAGAAGTTATGCTCTGCACAAGGAACCTAAGTTAGGTAGTGTGGGCACTCTACTCACTGGGTCAGCACCCCAGCTGCTTCCCCCACAGGAAGGGTCCTCTTTTTAAAATTTATACACAGGTGTTAGGCCAGTGATGTCATGGCTGAAAGCTCTTTGAGTTGCAATTCCATCAACCGGAAATGGAGGTAAGAAACCTCTAAATCAAAACTTTTTAATGGAGCAAAATCCTCAAAAAACTAGATGTAGAAAGGATTTACCATAACACAATAAAAGTTGTGTTTAGAAATCTCGCAGCTAACATAACACTCAACAGGAAAAAGCTGAAATTTTTTTCATTAAGATCAGGATGAAACAAGGATGCCCACTCTGGCAACCCCTATTCAACATGTCACTGAAAGTCCTAGCTGGAACAAGTAGGCAAGAAAATAAATGAAAGGCTTCCATATCAGGAAGGAAGAAGTAAAATTATCTCTGTTTACACAGGATGTGATCTTACATGTAGAAAACTCTCAGGACTACACACACACACACACACACACACACACACACATGCACACAGAAGAATCCTGTTAGAACAAATACATGAGTTTAGCAAACTTTCAGGATACAAAAGCAACATTCAGAAATAAGTGACATTTTATACAGTAAAACTAAGTATTCAAAAAGAAAACTCCATTTGCAGTGGCATCAAAGAATAACAAAATCTTAGGAATAAACTTGACCGAGGTTAAGACTTGTTCAATGACAGTATAAAATATTGATGAAGGAAACTAAAGAAGATACAAACAAACACACATTACATGTTCATGTGTTGGGAGACCAAAGCAGGTCAACATATGAGTATTACCCATGTGAGCTACAGATTGAATGCAATCCCTATCAAAGGCCCAATGGCAGTTTTTAAGGAAAAAAAAAAATCCCAAATTCTTGTGGAACCACAAAAGACCCTGAATAGCAGAGCAATCTCTAGGAAGGACAAAACTGGGGGAATCACACTTCCTGATTTCAAAATATATCATGAAGCTGTAGTATGCATCTATGTGCCCATGATGTTGGCACATAGATGCATATCTAGGCCAGTGGAAAAGAATTGAGAACCAAGGACAAACTCGTTGATGTCCAGCCATCTGGTCTTTGATACAGGTGTTAAGAATGAAGAAAGAATAGCCTCTTCCACAAATATTGTTGTGAAAATTGAATATCCATATGCCAAAGAATGAAATTGAATCCTCATATGCCACACCCCAAAAATCAACTCAGAAGGGATTAAAGATTTAAATGTAAGGACACGGGACAACTCAGGAACTGAATAACTCTTACAGGAAAACATAAGGGAAAACTTCATGACAGAGATCTTGGCAGTGATTTCTTGGATATGGCATCAAAGCCACAGAAGACTATCTCACAATAATAACTTTACACGCAGCAAATAAAATAATCAACAGAACGAAAAGGCAACCTGCAGAGAGGAGAAAATATCTGCAAATTATGTATCTGTTAAAGGGGTTAATTTCCAAACTATGTGAGACACTCCAACTCAATAGCAAACAAAAGCAAGTAACACAATTTTTAAAATGGACAAAGGACTCAAATAGAACTTTCTCCAAGGAGGACATGTGCATTCTAGCAGATACACATCAAAATGCTCAGCATCACTAAGCATGAGGAAAATGCAAATGAAAAGCACACTGAGATATCACCTCATACCTACTAGAATGATTATTATTTTTTTTAAAAGATAATAAGTACTGGTGTGGATCTGGAGAAATTGGAAACCTTGAATGCCGTTGATGAGAATGTAAAATGGGGTTCAGTCACTGTAAAGTATACACTTTCCTAAAAGTAGGGCTATGGTGTAGTCTAATGGTACTACTTCTGGTCTGTCTATCCAAAAGAATTGATATTAGAATGTCAAACAGATGTCTGTACTCTCGTGTTCACTGAAGCATTATTCATTACAGCCAAGACCCCAAACATCCATTTGTAGATAAATAGATATTTTTAAAAGTGGTATAAGCTGGGCATGGTGGTGTATGCCTGTGATCCTAGCTCTTGGGAGGCTGAGGCAGGAGGATTGCCTTGAGTTTGAGGCCAGCTGGGGCTACACAGTGAGTTCAAGGCCAGCCTGAGCTACATCATGAGACCCCGCCTCAGAAAACCAAAAGCAACAACAACAAAAGTGGAATATACCATAGATTAGTTTTCAAACCTTGAAAAAGAAGGAAATATTATTGTATTTGACAGTCCAGACTAACCACGAGGACTTCATGCTAAGTGCAGTAAGCGGGACGGAGAATGTTAAATGCTGCCTGACTCCACTTGTACAAGGTAACTGAAACAGACAAACTCAGAAGCAAAGAAGAGAATGGTGGTTTCCAGGGACTACAGTGGAAGGGAAAGGGGTGCTGTTTTGTAGTGGGTCCAGTTTCAGTTATGTAAGATGAATACATTCTAGAGATCTGCTGTACAACTTGGTGCCCATACTTAACAATTCTATACTGTGCATTTAAAAATTTGTCATGTGAACTGTTTTTACTACAATAATAATAATTTTAAAAATTCCTCTCACCTTTTTCGTAAGATTCTTGTGGGGATCCAGTGATGTAATTCCAGTGAAATCTTTGAAGACCATAAAGCGTAATAAAACTGCTTGGTTGTTATTACAGTTACTACTTTTCGTTTAATACTGATGAGCAGCTTATGTTTCAAAATCTCCCAGTAATGATGAGGTTTTGCCTTCCTAATGATCACTCACCATGATAGATGGAACTATTTGAGAAGACAGTATAATGTGTTTATTGCCATTATTCAATCAAACAACTATTTGCTAAGCTTCTATTGTGCATTCAGCAATGCTCTAGACACTGTGGGAAATAAGAGAACTAGCTGGATATCATCTTTATCTTTAAGCAGTTGAACAATGTAGTCAGGGAAATGACACGATCTCACATACAAGACAAATGGTAAGGTACAAGATGGAAATGAGCCAGCAGAGAGTGGTTTCAGAGCCCAGTTGGAGTTTGAAGATGAGAAGGTTCCTGGACGTTTAGCATTCCATGAAATGTCTTGGGGAAATCCTTCCTCAAAAGGTTAAGAAGAGTTGGTTACCCAGAGACGGGGAAGATGACGATGTTTGCCATAGCCGCTGCATGGTGGTTGGTGTCAGGGTGCGTTTTAGGTTTTCTAAAGTTATAGGACCTTTGTTGGTTTAATTGCCATTGTTAGAAATTATGTGGTTTAAAAGCAGAATGACTTCCCTAGCTGGAAAAAGTTTCTCCCCACATGTAAGGTTCTCTTTGTATAGGCTTACTCATGACCTTGGCCCTACTTAGGTTATGAGATCTTTGCATAATTTCTGACAGAATGTTATCTCTGATCTAGCGGGTACTCATCAGAAATCTACACTGTTTTGTTATGCTTTAAGAAGATGTGTGATTATTAAGCAGAGTCACTCCAAGACACACATCAATCCTCAATGAAATTAATTGGCATCCTCACCTTGCACCGCTGGTTTTTGTTTTGTTTTTTCTTTTTTTCCTTCAACAGTTACTTAATGCAATGTTTTTCAAAGTATGGTCTGTGGGCTTTTTATACCAGGACACGCTGGTTAAAAATGCAGGCTCGTGAAACCTCTCCTGAGCCTCCCAACCAGAATGTTTTTGGAGGAAGGCTCAAGACTACACATTTGTACACACTTCCCAGGTGATCTTTTCTCTATCAGTATTTAAAGATCGTGCCTCAATGATTGGTGAGCTTATAATGTTTAGTGGTTGGTAGGCCGCTGAGGAGTGATCAAGTATCTCCCTCCCTCCCCCAGTCCAATCAGATCTCGGAGTTTGGGACTCAGAGATCCGTGTGTTTAAACCTCTGAGGTGATTCCAATATATAGATGAGGCTAATGACGACTGGCTTGTGATTGTGCTTTTCAGGCTTTCACATGCAGATGAACCACCTGGGGGTTTTATTAAAATGTGATACTGTTTTAGGAAGTCTGGCGTAGATCCTTCAATTTTCCATTTCTAATAAGTTCCCAGATGAAGCAGATACTGCCAGTCCATGGACCGTGCTTTGAGTGGCAAGAACTCTGAAAAAATATATTAATTATTGTGACAATTAAGCTTAATTGTCTCCCTTCCTCCCTCCTTATTTACAAAAGCTTTGTTTCTATTTTTTTTTTTTTTTTTTTTTAGGCAGTGAAGAGAGGAGAGGGGAATGGGAAAAAAAGAAGCAACAAGATATATCATGTACAGGTACAAATCCACTATGATGAATGTTATCACAATGTACATCTAAAATGTACCATTAAAATAAAATAAATTAAAAACAAAAAAGCCTAATTGTCAACTTGATTGGCTTGGGAGCGGCTGGGGGTGCCTGGATTATGAAGGCATCACCCTGGTGTCTTACCGTCTTTCTCATCCTTGGGACAAAATATCCAACACAAACAGTTTAAAGAAGGAGAGATTGATTTAGCTCCATGGTCAGTTGATTCTAATGTAAAAAAAAGAATGGCAAAGGGGACTGGCAGAGGAAAGTGCTCAACCCATAGCAGCCAGAAAGAGAAAAGAGGAGCCAAGGAGAAAGACATACCTTCCCTGGTCACACCTGCAATGACTCACCTCCAATCAGACTCTGCTTTCTAACAGTACATTCAGGCACTGAGTGCATCAGTGGATGCGTCCACTCAAGAATGTAGCACACACACGATTCAGTCACCTTCCAAATGCACGAGCCCTGGGGGACACTTCAGGTCCAAAGCGTAACATTCCAGAAGACTCATGGCTGTCTCATTATGCAAAATACGTTTAACCCATCTCTAAAGTCACCAAAGTCTTAACAGTTCTAGCATTGTGGAAAAGCCCAACTCCAAAGTTTCCTTTAGACTCAAGGCGAACTCTTAGCTGGGAGCGCATGTAAAACTCAAAAAGAAAGTTAAACATTGTTCACATACAAGGACACAGGATAAACATTCCCATTTCAAAAGAGAGAAACATAGGGATAGAAAGAAAAGAGATTAAAGCAAGACTGAAACCCAGCAGGGCAAGCATTAAATTCTCCAAGTTGGTGTCTAGCACACAGGGCAAGTTGTAGTGAGATGTGAACTCCAAAGGGTGAGGAGTGTCACCCCTCTGTTCTTGCTGCTTGCAACCCTCATGCCTTCTCTCTTGAGATTGCTTGACTCCCTGCCTGCAGCTTTCCTCAGCAGACAATCCACATTCCTAACGTCTTCAACTTCCTGGGATCTGTACTACAATTTTAGCTTCACTCTCACAGCTTCACACACTGCCATCTCAGGAGCACACTGCCCGGCCTCCCAGGCCTTCTTCTAAAATCTCAGTGGAAGCCGCTCTGACCCCAGTACTCTTGCATTCTGCCTGCCTGAAAAATCAGCACCATGTGGATGATGTCAAGGTCTGTCACCAGCTGGAGCACTAGCCAAGCCCATTTAGATCATGACTAAAGGAGCCTCTGTGTGCCTGGATAACTGGACATTCGGTTACATTTCTCTCTGTGGCCCCGAATAGGCAGGACACCCTGGCATTCTCTTTTCAAATGAAAGCTTTACAGTTCTTTTACCTGTCTTAATTACTTTTCTCATTGCTGAAACAAAATACCCAACACTTGAAGTTAAAAGAGGAAGGGTTTATTTTGGCTCACATTTTGTAGAGATTTCAGCCCGTATCTGGCTGGCTCCAAGGCAGGGTGGCATAGCAGAGGGGTATCAAGGCGGAAAAACAGTCCATGGTGAAGCAGGGAAGGCAGAAGGCAACAAGCAGCAAGCAACAACAGCAGAAGCAGCAGCAGTAGCCTGCCTCTCCCCTTTATCCCTTCCAGGCTATCCACCTTTTGTGTGGTGCCACCAGCACCCAGGCTGGGCCTTGCTTAATCCCAGCATCACACACTTAATCCCAGTATCACATGCTCTAGATCCAGGCTCCTCTGAAAACCCCACCTATGACCACATGAGGCTTTGGTGGGGGGCAGGGGGAGATCTAGATACAAGGCATGAAATTATGCCTCTGGCCCCCCCAAAACTCATGCAATTCCTTTATGGAAAAGGTATTTAGTTCAACTCTAAAAGTTGCCAAAGTCCTAACATTTTCAGCATTGCTGAAAAGTCCTATTCTAAATTCTCCTCTGAGATTTAAGGCAAATCTTTAGCTGTGAGCCTCCGTACAAATGAAAAGATAGTTAAATCTTCCAGCATGTGATGGCACATGATAAACATTCCCATTCCAAAAGGTATAAAAGGGGAGATAAAAAGGAATGAGACCAAAGCAAGTTCACAAGCCAGGAGGGCAGACATTAAATTCTATAGTTCCTTGTCCAGCATCTGGAGAAATCTGTTGCAAGATGTGAGCTCCAGTGTGCCTCTTCCCCTATGGTGCCATCAGTAGTTGTAGCTCTCTTGGCTTCTCTCTTGGACCAGATTTTCTCACTCCTTGCAGCTTTCCTCAAACAATCCACATTCCTGACTTCTCCAAACTTCTGGTCTCTCCACTGCACCTTTGACTTCACACTCCCTGCTTCACACACTGCCCTCTCAGGGGCACACTGCCTGGTCTCCCAGGCCTTCTGCAATCTGAGTGGAAGCCTTCCTGACCCCACAACTCTTGCATTCTGCATACACCTAATAGAAAACCAGGGCCATGTGGATGGTGCCAGGGTCTGCCACCAGCTGGAGCAGTGTCCAGGCTTCCTTCTCTCTTGGCTGTAAGGGTCAAGTGCCTGGGTGGCTAAGCACTGTGAATCAAACCCTGAGGAACAACTTCTCTAGTCTGCTGCCATTCTAGAACATATGCTCTGGGGATCTCTTCTCAAAGCAAATTCTTTTACCTTTGCAATTTTGAGCCTGCAAAGGCTGGAGTCCTGCTAGGTTCTTGTGATACCCTCAGGCCATGTTTTCTATCATCCTCTTCCAAAATTCTTGGCTTTTTATTGCAAATCTTTTCAGCAATTAAATTCTCCTCTACTGTATCTTTGTAGTCTGCAGCTTTACTGGAGCTTCCTTTCCGGCCAAACTCAAAACTTTTAAAATCACTCTGTTGAGGTCTTTGCTCTTGATTCTCAACATAGATCTGGCTAAAAACCCCAACAGTAGCCATGCCACCACCTTAACATTAGACTGCCTTGAAATTTCTTCTGCAAGATTAGTTAGTCTGTTGCCTTTAATCTCAGTCTCAAGAAAAGTCTCTGGACATGAGCAAAATGCAGACGAATTTTCTGCCAAAGAATAACACACATGATCTGGAGTCCAGCAGCCAACACTGTTCTTCCTAATAGAAACCTCCTGAGCATAGTCTTTACTGGATGCGTTTCTATCAGCATTCTGGTCTTCTGAGCTCTGACCAGAATCTTCCATACAGTACAGTTTAATGCATTCCAGGGATGCTTCTTCAGCTGGCATCTCCAAACATTTCCAAACTCTTTCCACAAGCCAGTTCCAAAGGCTTCTGAACCACATAGCCAGGTACAGTCACAACAACAACCCTACTCTCAGTACCAAAATCTGTCTTAGTTACTTTTCTTGTTGCTGAGGCAAAATACCCAACACTAAGGCTAAAAGAGGAAAGGTTTGCTTTGGCTCATAGTTTGTAGAGATTTCAGTCTGTATTTGGTTGGCTCTTAGGCCGGGTGGCAGGCTGAGGGGCATCAAGGAAGAAAAGCAGTCCATAGCAAAGCAGGGCAGACAGAAATCAGCAGGCAGCAAGCAACGGCAGCAGCAGCAGCAACCTGCCTCTCCCTTCTATCCCTTCCAGGCTACCTGCCTTTTGGGTGGTGCCACTCCCACCCAGGATGGGCATTATTTAGTCCTAGCATGACACACTTAATTCCAGCATCACATTTTTAATCTCAGTATCACACACTCTGGATCCAGGCACCTCCCAAAAGCTTCTCCTGTGACTGCATGGAGCTTTGGGGGGACATCTAGATACAGGTCATAAGAGCACCCTTGAGTCTGTGAAGGGTGGCATCTTTCTGATTCCTGAGATGAGCTCAAGTCATTTTTCTGATTGTCCTGATGCAAAATACTTGGATTCTTTTTAATGCTAGTATTTTCTGCAACCATGCTGTCCTTTGCCCCAGCTTTGCAGGTGCCTTCTTTTGGGCAAAACCCAAAACATTTTGTATCTTTTGGCTCTAATAGTTACTCCTGATTTTCACTGTAGATCTGGCTAACGGCAGCCAGTAGTATCCATACCATAGCCTGAATTTTGGGCTGCTTTGACATTTCCTCTGCCAGATTAATTAGTCTACCACCTTTAATGTCAGTCTCTCTCAAGGTCTCAGGAAATGTACAAAATGTAGACAAATTTTCCACCAGAGCATAACACACACGGCCTGGAGTCCAGATGCCAATGGAGTGCTTGTCTCCCACTGAAACCTTTTGAGCCTGGCCTTTACCATTTGCATTTCTTTCAGCATTCAAATCTTCTCAGCTCTGACAAGGATCTCCCACGAAGTCTGGCTTACAGCATTCGACAGCTTCTCTACTTGGCATCTCTAAATTATTTCAAACTCCTCCTGAAAACCACTTCTAAATGCTACTAAACCACAAGGTCAGGTGCAGTTATGGTGGCACCCCCACTGTCAGCACCAAAATTTGTATTAGTTACTGTCCCATTGCTGGAGCAGTGTAACTAACAGCCACAACTTAAAGGAGGAGAGGTTTATTTTGGGTCACAGTTTCAGTACATGATTGGCTGGCTCCAAGATAGAAACAAGATGGCAAGAGGGGCCTGCAGACGAAAAGATATTCAACACCTGGCAACCAGGAAGAAGAACAAGAGGGGAAGCGCCAGGCAGGAAGAAATAAACTTCCAGGTCTTGTCCCCGGTGATGCTCTTGCAATCAGACTCCACCACTAACTATTCTCAGCTACTGAACTCATCAACGTCATGAGTATAAAGCTCCCATGATCCAATCACCTTCTAAACACATGACAGTTCGGGGGACACTTTAGATCTAAAGCATAACACTTAGGTGATATATCTGGTCCCCGGTCCATTTCTGTGTGGTGCTATCCCCTTGCTCTGCTCCCGAGCTTCCACAAACTAAGCAGCTTTGCTCCACCAAGCCCTTCTGCCATGATGTTTCTGCTTTGCATCCAGCTGATCATGAACCGAGCCCCCTGAAACTGTGAGCCTAAGGAACCATTCCCTCCCTTAAATTGCCAGCGTCGGGTTTTTGGTCTCAGCAATGGGAAAGCTGAATGACACAATTATTCAATTGTTCCATTCTTGATTGGCACAGTTTTCTGCATGTCTTCTATATGATCTAATCAAATTCTACCTTAACTCATTTACGGCATAGCAAAAGTTCTGTTCCAAAGGATTGTAATTTCCTTGATCTATTATAAAGAGAAGAATGTTTTTAAAAATTAATGGTTAGGTGGAAAATTTCCAAAACTATCAGTGAGGTAAAAGGGTCAGGAAGTCAAGCAGGAAGGCAGATAGGAGCATGTGAATAGGACAGTTGAAAAGAAATTCCTTAAAGGTGTAATAATTAGCCAGGGCAACTGACAAAGGAGGATATTGGCCAGTAAAGATGTGGAACTTTCATATGAAGAACCCAGGCAGAAATAGGGCCACATGCTCTCTTAAAAATCTAAAACTTTGAATGAGTGGATGGACATTGGAAAGCATATCAACACACAGACACACGCAGACATACACACACTGCTTTCCTTTTTCCTCTTCCTCCAGTTTAAAACCTTTCCCTGGTTTTCCATAAAAGAGTTTCTTTGTAACTTCTTGCACTGGCTGACAGGACTCCCATCTCCACTCTGATCTCACAGTCTTCCCTCTCTTCCCTCTCCCTCTGAACTGGTGTGGCTTCTGTTTCTCATATATGCCAATCTATTCTTGCTTGGGGCCTTGGCCTGTTTTCCCAGGAGGCATGGTGGCTCATCTTCATTCTTTCAGGACTGAGCTTAATTGTTGTCTTATTAGTGAGACAAACTGTCTTCCCCAGCTGCTTTCCTCTATCCTGCCCCTCTCATCTTGTCATAGTGTTTTGTTTTCTTTGAAGAACTTACTAATTGTAATTCTTATTTATTACTTTACCTTTTAACTTGTACACTTACAGTGTAGGCCCACAAGAGCAAAGGCTTGGTATATCTTGTTCATAGCTGGAATAGATGGTAGTTGATCAATAAATATGTCGAAGGAAGGAATGGCAGTCTGTAAAGTCATTTGGAAGAGAGGACTCAGTATCTGTTGAGATATTTATTTAAAGTATCAGTTTCAGCCAGATGTGGTGGTGTGTGCCTATAATCCCAGCATTTGGGGAGGCTGAAGCAGAAGGATCAAAAGTTTGAGACCAGCCCAGGCAACTTAGTGACTTAGTGAAACTCTGTCTCAAAATAAAAAGGGGTGGAGTACGGGGCTTAGCAAGAAGGCCTTGCATTCAACATTCGGTCTCCAGTACTGCAGAAAGGAGAGAGAGAGAGAGAGAGAGACAGAGAGAGACAGAGAGACAGAGAGACAGAGACAGAGAATGTCAGTTCCTGTATTCTAGCACAGAATCTGTTTCAGCAGTTTTGGGTTGGGGTCTAAAGATGCCAGATTGAGATAGGAAGGTCTAAAGCATGTATTCCTTTGTGATTGGCTGAGATTTCTTGGATATTAGATGTAAACTGAGGACTTCTTTCAGAAATGTACATTTTCCAAAGACAGTATATGTGTCTCTTGATTAGCGAGCTAAGGTGAATATTGATGTGGCTCCCAAGCTTGCAGGCTGCACTCTGATTTACTGAATCAGTACTTCTGGATATTAGTTCCAGTAATCCTGAGCTCTTAAACAGTCTCCAGGTGATTCTGATAAGTGTGCGATTTTGTGCAAAGTATCAAAGTGTGAATGACTTGCTATTAGAACCAGTGGGGCATGAAACAAGCGTTGGTATGAATTCTCCACATGCATATACATAGCAGCCGTGAATAAGACGCCATATCTGATGGAAGTGCTTTCCGGGCAAGCAAGAACAACAGCAAAAATCTGATTAACAGTCATTTAAACAATAGGTGCTTTTTTTGTTTCTCATGACACAAAATCTGAAGTTAGAAGTTTGTTGGCATTGGTTCAGGAGTTGTGCAGTGCTGTGAAGAATCCAGGCTATTGGTACCTTTATCTTCCACTGTCCCGATATGCTTGCTTTCTTCCTTATGCTTACAACTTTATGTTTGCATAAAGTCAACACAGCTCCAGGCATCATATTCATATTCAAGGCAAGATGAAGAGTGAAGTGCTCATCTTTTCATCTCATTTTGTTTCTCCTTGGCTAGAACTCAGTAAGCAGCTGCGAGCAAGTCTGGTGACGGAGTAGAGAGTCCTCCAGACTCTAGTCGGAGGTGTCTGGCGAGAAGGGGCTGAGGATGACTTTTAGGTGGTCCAGGAAGAGCACAGGCCACGCACGCTTGTTGAGGGAACACTGTCTGGACATGTGATGACCACCCTTTCTGTTCTGTTCAATCTTTGCTTTTCTGGGACCCCTATTCTTCTCTTTGCCTGAAGCATTTCTCCAAATGCCTAACCCTTACTTCCAAACTGTTCATTTACTTTTGGTGGTAACAGCTGGGTAGCTGCCAGACATTATTTATAAGCCATATAAATATTCATTTACTCTTCACAATGATCTTGTGTAGTAGACCCTATCATTATCCCCAGTTAACCGATGAGGAAACTGAGGTACAGAGAAGCAAAGTAGCGTGTCCAAGGTCATGTAGCTAGTGAGATCCACACCGAGGCAGCCGTGTTCTAGGGTCCACACTCTTAACCACAATACCATCGTGTACTCTACCACGTGTGCTTGGGTGTAAAATCCCATGACTGAGGAACGTGACTTAGCTGGAGAAAGTTAGGTTTCATAGGCCGCCATAGAAAGAGAAATCCACGTCAGGTGACTAGTGAAACACCTGGGGGCAAGAAATCAAGAAGGACAGAAAAAGGCTTTCAGTGGTCGAAGAGGGGACAGCTCAGGATATTCAAGGATTTTAGAACATCAGGGGCCTTAGCTTTAGAGCACAAGTCCTTTTGGAGTGACCAGTAGAGCAACCATCTGTGAACTTATCCAAAGTCGATGGGTCTGAAGAAGCTGCTGTTAAGAGAGTTTGAGCTTAGTTTGTCTTCACATCATATATTGGTACAGTTTATCTATTTTGAGAGCTGTACAGTTTTTCAAGGTGTGATGTATGATTCCATTCTTCCTCCTTATGGGGTCCCTGCCAGTGGGGCCATTTATCAGTTTTTCATTCTGGTCATTCTTCAGCTTAAATAGAGGGGTAACCCATCATCTTTCAGGAAAATGGTGGACGACGGTGGAGCAGCAACACTGCTTGGTTGGTTGTGATGACATATTGAGTGCTGTCATGTCAAGTGATAGCTTCTGATTTTCTTTGTTGGGTAATTATTTGTGGACCTTTCTGGAGTGAAAGTAACTCTAGAGTTATTCACACTTAGTGACGGTAACACAGAGACGCTGAGCCCAGAATTATCAGTTGTGTGGAACGTGGCTCCTCTGTCCTGTGAGCTACAGTACTTAAATCTTCCTTAGGTGACCAGATGGCTTTTTTCTTTGACCAGATACAGGCAGGTCAACTTGGCCAGTGTCTAGGGAATGAATCCTATTTCCAGTAATGGTTGGAGATAAGGACACTGTGTACCATGACTAGAGAAAAAGGGTGTTTACTAGTGATTTAGAATTTTAAATCAGCAGAGAAGGAATAAAATAACAAAAAAGATAAAAGACAAAAATGTGCAAAGAAGCATGTGACTATTGGTGGCTTCTGCCACCTGGGGGTCTTGGCATAAACCATCTATTTCACTTTGTCTTACCTTGTCTGTCCAAACAGCCCTGCAGATCTTGATACAGTCACAGGCGAACACTGAAAGGAACAAAAGCAATGGGGGCTGTCTATTTATTCTCTTTAGTGTCAATGATTCTTCATTGCTTCTCTTTAGATATTTTTTCCAGAACCCTCATTTCCTTGTTAGCCAGCCAGTACTCTTAAGAATGGATGCTTTGCCGGGAGAGGGATACTCCATCACAATATCAAGGAGCAACTCCGAGTTCATGTTTTGTGTGTTTAAGGTCAGAACTACATCGGTGCAAACACGAAACTGCCTGTTTGAATACACATCATAAAAGAGCAATTCCTCATTAATTTCCTTTAAAACTCTTGCACCTGCAGACTTCCTGGAGGTTTGTTCTTTCTTTTTTTAAGGGGCGTGTCTTGAAGCGCAGGGACTCTGAAGCACCTGGAGGCCAACAACTGCAGATGTCCGCCTGAAGGCAAAGATTCGATCGGGTTTATGAAACCAGCATGGTATGTCCTAGCAAAACAATGATCTATAGAGATTACAAGGCTTGAAATGTTTTTAATTCTGAAGATATGCAAACCCAATGCCTACAAAAGGGATGGGAGATTCCACAACAGAAGTATAAAATGATTTCCAAATGTGTTCCTTAAAGAACCAGAATTTTGTTGGCAATAAGGGTTTTGTTTTATGCATATTAATTCTATATTGCTTGAGTATAGAGTATAGTGAGGGAATCTGTGATGGTCATAAATGTGGTTTAAGTGGAGAAGAGAAGGTTCTGTATTGCAACATCTTCAAGATCTGTGTTATTGTTAATAGTCCAAAGTAAGACTCTCTGAATTTCCCCTAGAATTTAAACTAAATATCAGTTAAAAAAAATCATATTAATCGAGGCAAGAGGATCACAAGTTCAAGCCCAGCCTGGACAATTCAGTGACTTAGAGAGACCCTGGACAAAACAAAAAAACAAAAAAAGAAAGAAAGAAAAAAGGGCTGGAGACGTAGCTCAGTGCAAAGGCCCTAGGTCCAATCCCTAGTACCACGAAAAAAAAAAAAAAAAAAAAAGAAAAAAAAAGCATTTCTAAAATGCATTTCTTGGCTACCTAAAATGTTTGGAGTAAGTCAGAACTATTAACTCAATTTCTTTGATTTATAAATTATTTTCTACTTAAAACAAGAGAAAAGCAAAACTGTTAAAGTTGATATTAGCCAAAATGCTTGTCTTAGAAGCTGTTGGGTTTGCCTATCCCTAATTGTTCCTTTCTGATTCACTAGAAATATGTAGCAGTGCTAACAAACTTGAATAATTTGCTAAATTACTACAGTTGTGCTGTTCCAAGTTAGAATCTTTACAGTCCCATGTAAAAATTAAGCATTTAGCAGGTTTAGTCATTCCATAATTGCAAAAGTTCTTACGTCTAGGTCAACTTCAACAAGTTTGCTCTTGACTTTCATGCTACCTCCAAAAACTCTGTCAAGGTGTTATTTGCTCTTGGAATAGTGCACGTCTCCCTTTCAGGGGTGGCAGAAGGCACGCACAGACTGTGGCTGGTTACCACCTACCTTCGAGTATATGAGCTGCTCTTTGGACTTTAGTTACATCAGTTTAAAAAATTTAGCTTTTGCGATCACTTGTTGTCTACTGATATCATCTTCTCAGCTTTGTTCTAAATTATTGTCCTTATTTTTTAAACCCAAAACCCAGAAAGTCAAAACCTTCTACCCCTCTGATCTGCTAAATGCAGGTAATTAGGTGGCAAATTGGTTTTGTTTGTTTGTTTGTTTTGTTTTTTGGTGCCAGAGATCGAACTCAGGACCTGTGCTTGCTAGCAAGCACTCTAACCACTGAGCTAAATCCCCAGCCTACCTCCTTGTTTTGGGGGCTCTTGTTTTTCAGGTTTTTTTGTTACTATGTGTTTGTAATACATAATGATTACCTACCTCATGGGGAGTTGGTAGATGTACAAAACACATTTTAGTTCTTTTTTATCTTCCTCCTTCTATTTCTTGGGCCACTTTCCCTTTGCAAAAGCTCTGTCTCCCTCTTTTCTATTATCTACAGGTTTGAGCATATTAGGAGTAATTCTCAAAATTATGTGGATCTTAAGGTTATTCTCAAGAATCTCTTGACTCATGAGATAGGATTTTCAGAATATTTAACGGAAAAAATCCAAATGCTGAGTCAGCTATCACATAATCTGTTTCATTATTTACGTTATACACTTAGGAGCCAACATATTGTTCATGATGGCATGCTGCAGATGTGTGATAATAGTTTTAAGATGCAGACTTATTTATTTTTGGCTCCCATTACTTATTCTGCTAGAGCAATGCTGTCCAATATAAATATGATGTAAGCCACAGATGCAAACCACATATATAATTAAAAATTTTCTAGTAGCCACATTTAAAAAGTAAAAACAAATAGGTAGCATTAATTTTAACAATATATTTTATTTAACCTAATATATCCAAAAGTGATTTCAACAGGTAGTAACATAAAGATGATTGAGATATTTTACATCCCTTTTCCTGTATCTTTTACATCTCAATTTACACTAGCCACAGTCAACCGTCCCACAACAGCACAGTTCTAGAGAACTCTACCTCAGTGCAGGAAGTTGCTGAGAGAGCCATAATCATTGCTTCAAGGGAGGTGTGAGAAACCAAATAGAGAGAAACAAGAACTTTTTTCCCTTGGCATTTGAAATTCTAGGCCCTCGGGAGCAAAGCAAAGCCTCATGAAGGGGAAATGAAATAAATTTGGGACAAAGCTTATGATTCAAAAAGGGTTCCAGTGGTGTATTTTAACCCCACCCTGTGCCCAAGTGAACACCATCAGGCATCTGCTTGTGTAAGTACACCAGGGAACAAAGAGTTCCTTGACCCAGGAGTTGGGGCGAAAGGAAGGAAAAGCGGAAAATGAATCGATAGTACAGATCCTCCAGAAACAGGGACTTTTTCCTAGGTTTGGACAGGGGCGGGGGGGTGCACTGAAATCTAAGGTGGTTTGGGGGATTTGAGAATAATAGAGGCCTGGGCTTGCTCTCGAGGCAATGGGAAGCATCTCATTTATCCTTGAAAAGGCAAAAGTTTCCACATTAATGTTCTGGGTTAGACTGGAGAATAACAACATGTAGTGAATAGAGATGGATTTGGATGAGGTAAGTGAGTGAGATAGATTTGGATGGGGTAAATGGATGAAGAAACATCCCTTCTCAGCAAAGGATGTTTATTGTACCAGTACTTAGTAATTAGGAAATAAGTGTCTGAAAATATTAGACTCCATCATGAGCTTCATTTTCTCCTCTTTTATAATAGATGTTAAGGGGTTGGAGATTTAGCTCAAGTGGTACAGTGCTTGCCTGGTAAATTCAAGGCCCTGAGTTCGATCCCCAGCACCCTCCCCCACCAAAAGATGTTAATAAAATGTTTCTTTCTTTTTTTTTTTTTTTTTTAACTAATGGCAGTGAGACAATCCCAAGGACCGTTTCCTGGTCTCTGTGTGTATATCTTGGATGGTGTCTCTCATTGTGATTCCTGAAACTACTCTACCTGAATCACCAGGGGACTAGTTCAAAGTGTGATCTTAGACTCCATCACACTAAATCTACAGAAATGCATGCATATTTACACAGACCTATATATTGACGTGCATGTGTGAGTGTATACAAAGCATATACCTGGAAGTCCATCTGCTGTAAGGATTCAGAGGAAATGCTCACTTTTGGCTGGGTGGAGAAAGGAAAACAGACTTTGCCCAGAAGGAAGGATGGATATTCCCAGTGGCAGAGAGCAAAGGCAAGGGGAAAGGGATTTGTAAGTTCTCCCCAGTTTGTATTTTATTTGTGAGTGAGTGGGAAGTGGGGACAGGAGCACTGGAATCTCTGATCCTCTGTAATTTTCTCTTTCCTGACTTACAGTTGAAAGCAGTCACTTTCTTATGGGTCTACATAATTGTCTCTCTCTTGGTTCTACATGGCATATCAAAGAAAAAAATGGTAGATGTAGATGCTATTACCATGTGCATGCTGAACCCAGAGTTCACAATATCTGTGATATTATGAACATAATAAAGTCTCCTCTGTCTGGAAGGTCGGAGGGAATGAATGAATACATTTATCAGTTCTCTTTGCAGCCATAATTTGGGGCTTTCAATAGTTTCTAATTTAGGGCTCTGATTTTGCCCTCAGTCTACTCCCCATGTCCACTGTCTTGGTGAATCCCTTCCACTCCCCCCACCGTCATGAGCACCTGAGGCTGGCAGAACCTTCTCCTGGGGGCACTGTTGCGTCTGAGGTGTGCTTTTGGGGCTGTCTCAAAGTGGGCCTGTGAGTCAGCAAGCCGAAGGTTGGTAAAATAAGCTCATAAAACCATGAACCTGCTTAGAAACATGTGTTAAAATGTATTTACAAGACTCCTTGACTTCTTCCATTTCATATTTTGCAGGGGGGCTGAGCACTGTTTCTATTTCAGTTTATAGCATCATTAAAAAGAGAAGAGGTAGACCTACAATGGGGCCTGTGTTTTTATTTTAATATTATCTTGAAATGTAACACATTATTAAATTGGTATGGGATAAGGTGTTATTTTATTTTCATCCCAGATTATGAGCCCAGGACTGAGCTCCAGTTGCAAGACTTGTGGACAGTCTCAGAAGAGCTGCCTATCCTTGCCCCGGGGTGGGGACACTGAGGTGACCCTAGCATTAGAGGTGACCATCAGAGCAGCTGCGGAAATGCTGGAGGGAAATCTTCTCTGCACCTGTTCCCTGTTTTCATGATGAAGTCCCCTGCTTTACCCTTCCAGGGAGACAGAAGAGAACAGGACAGTAGATCGAGGGCATTGCCTCTGATCCTGCCGTGACTCAGGAGACCTTAAAAGGAATCTAGTATCTCAATCCACATGAGACTTTCCTGACAATTGGCTCTGTCCCAGCATCCCTTGAGCACCTGAACATGCCACTCTTTCTCTTAAGGCCTCTACTCCCCTCCGCTGTCAGAATGTGTCTATGTGACGTGGTGTGTGGTGGAAGGTGCTGAGGAAGGGAGAAAGGCCTAAGTCAGTGGGAGACGGCTAGCTCATCTTTCAGGAAAGGGAAAGCGGGGTGTGGAGATTTGACCCTGCCAGCTGACTCATTCTGACTGTCAGGCAGCTATGGTCAGCGGCAGTTTCGGCTTTAGGCCACATTTTAGCGGATGTTTGCTTGTGTGTCCTCTACATTGCTTCACACACTCTTCTCTCCAGGGTTCTGCGTTCAGTGGTGTCTTTCTCTTCTGGCAGACATACCAAGAGGTCACCCAGACCAACACAAGAACCTTGACCTTGGTCTCCCTAGATTGTGTGTTTTTCCAACTTGGACACTTCTCCTTGATGGCACTGGCCCATACTGTGCTCTTCTAGAACGCTCAGAGTGCATCCCACAAATCTAAGCAGAAAACCCAGTGCTCCGGTTAAGTGCTTTGTTTGTGGAGAGCAAAGTTTTTTTGTTTTTTTTTTTCTTTTAGTCTAAAGAATAGAGTTTCTCATGGTAAACTTTCAGTTACTTTGACATGAATATCAAGACATTTGGGAGAAAGAAAACCTTTTTTTAATTCTTCCAGTCGCATCTGTGATGTTCTTATATGGTGCGGAGGGCCAAAGTCTCTTACACCTGCTTGGATGCCTGCTGGGGCCGTGATGGCCCACACTGCCTTATTGCAATTGTCCCAGCAAGCAGGGCCCTACAGGTTGGGTGGAGAATGTGCAGATCTTTCAAAGATATTTGAATTCTCACTTACATATATTTTTAAAAAAATCTCTTCTCACCACTCAAAATAAATAGCTTTCTTAAAATCAGAAGATTTATGAGTACTTGTGTACTTCTCCATATAAGCTTCTGAAAAGGAGCAAATACTGTAGATGATTCCAATTTAATAGCAGTGCACACCCAATTGTCCAATTACTTGAATTAATACTTCTTGGAAAAATATGACCTTTCATTACAGTTTTTATACTGGACTCAGAAATGTTTGTTGAAGTGTCATAGTTTGTTAATCCTAATTAGTATAATTAATTATTAGCCAATTTTTCCATTGTTGAAGTATTATTTTTATTGCCAGCTAAAATTACTATTTTCATTTGCATCACAAAACTCTTAAGTGGTTTTGTGAAACATGAAAACATTACAAAACTTCCCTTGAGATACACTGTCTACATATTGAAATAATTTTTATACCTCTGAGTAAAAGATGGAGAATTTGGCTGTGCTATTAATTCTTACCTCAGCAGATTTTTTGGGAGCAAGGACAGTTTCCATAACAGAAATTATTTTTCCCCCTTCTGTGAGGGGCAGTTTCTATAGTAAAGAGCTTGTTCTGGGGTGATTATTTATTTACAAAATGTATATAAAATAGAGTCAGAGATCTTCAGAAGATACAACACAGTGCAATAGCTAAAGAAGATAGTAATCCTTATTTTCTCAATAATTTGTGCAGTCTTATTTGTCACTGTAAAAGGAAATGTTAATTAAAAAGTAAAAATGGTTGAATATTTGGTCTCTTTGTAGGTGTGCAATGTTAATTACAAATATGAAAGGATGCTTGTTCGTTTTCAGTCATTTTTCATCGTTTCCAAGTTAAATCTCAGAAAGAAGTTCTTCATTTTGATTTATAGCTCTTCTTGGAAGTGAACCGTATTTCAATTAGAAGGAAAAAGTGTAGGTCAAGTTAGTTAAATAAGAATCAATAACGCCCAATTCAAAGCCTAGAGACCAGTCACCTCGCTGTGCTTCTCACGCACCATCCTCGGCCAGAACTCACCTGGGTAACTTTCGATCATCTAGTTCCTGAGCTCGGTGTTTCCTCTTCCTGTCTGTTGCCTTCTCACTTTGCCTTCTGGAAGTCTGTGTCAGTATGCACCAAGGTTTTTTGTTTTGTCTTCTTGTGCAGTGATATCCCATGTAGGCTTCTGTCGTGTGAGTGCTTGATGATCCTCGTGGATGCCGGACATGCTGGCCTCTAGGTGGACTGGTGCCTGAGGAGAGTGAGCAAAGAGCTACACTGCTCTGGACAAGAAAGAAGGTGAGAAAGAGGCAAGAGCCAAGCCAGGGAAGTGGCTGGAAACAGAGACGGACCTCGTGAGTGCCTCGGAAAGACTGACCTAATGAAGATCTTTGGAAAGAAGTACTGAGTGATGTCACTCCCATGCTCAGTCTTCTCACATTCTCAAACAAATTTTTTATGTTTAGGGAATGCTCTGTGTAGTTTTTCTTTTTGAGGAAAGTGTGGATAAGTAAAAAAATCTTACTCTAAATCTTGCATGAGGCAAGAAAGTTACCTTCTCTCAAGTGTGTCGCACTATTTCTCTCCTTTTGACCCCAGCAAACTTCTCAGAAGAGTGACCAGTGGCTGTCTGTACTTCTGCATCTCAAGATTCCTGGATACTCTCTCCCTGGCCAATGTAGTCCATGTGTGATTTAGACTACTGTTAATATGTCTAGATGGTTCTCAGGGGTGTTCTCTAATCCAGTCTGCCCCAGAACTTCAGGCTTACACATTTTTTTTACTACCTAAAAGTTATACAGGCCTGAATGTCCTCATGCAACTTCCAGGTTCCTCACAAAGTCAACACACACTTTGACCAAGTCAGAATCTAAACTCTTTTCCTTCCCCTTCTTTTTAAGTCTCCCCCTCTCCAGCCTCTCACCAACGTCTTGCTGACAGTATCTCTCAAGCCTTCTAACTTGCACACGATACTAGCTTCCTTCTTCAGTCATTCGACTCAGACGTCAAACCCTAGCTGATTTAATTGCAATAGCTTGATTTAATTACTTAAATTTTTTCACTTAGAAAACTGCACAAAACTTACAACTTCATTTCTTAAACGAAGTGTTTATGTCAGCAGTCTGTTTTCTGATAACAATGAGTCTTATTTATCTTTTGAACTCATTCTGTACAGTCTAGCACTTAGCAGTGGGGATCTATTGCTACATTGATGGGCCATGCCAAAAACTGAAGGCTACAAATAGCGCTTCTTTATTTGCTCACGATTCTGTGGGTCAACAAAATGTGCAGGGCTCACCGTTGAGAGCTGGCCTCTGCACGGCACGGTACTGGCTGAGCTCACGCCCACATTTCAGTTTAGTTGGCATGAGGGCCGGAGACTGGGCTGGTCTCGTTTGGCCTCTTGTCCTTGTCTAGTAGTTGGCTGGAGCTGTTGACTGGGGAGTTTTGGTTGCCAGCCACATGGCTTCTCATTTTTAAGATGGCTTGCTCAGGCCTCTTGGTACGGCAATCTCCAAGCAGCAAGAGGAGGAGAGAGAGGCCTCGGGGTCTCTTGAGGATAGACTCAAAGCTGCGTAATATCACTTCCCCCACATTAAAAGTCAAAGCAAGAATCAAGGTCAGCCTAGATTCAACGGGTGGGAAAGAAACCACCTTCCAATGGGAGGAACAAAAAAGTCATACAGCAAAGGAGTGTGCACATGGGGAGGAGTGATTCACTGGAGTGAAACACACAGTTTCTGGCACAGAGTCCAATTTCCAAAATGTCAGGAGAAGAGGCCAGAACATGGGTGGACAGGTGGGTGGGAGGACGGAGGAGAGGCCGTGCAGTGTGGTAGCTAACCCACGGGAGTGCCAGGCCCGACGCGAATTACCACTCGCTGTTTGAAATCGGCAAACCACTTCACCTCCTTTACCCACGTTTCCTCACCTACAACAGCAGAAAACGGGACATAGACTAGGATCTTCCTTGATCTAATTTTTATGATTCTATAGCTATTAAGCATATTAAGTCACAGGTAGCAAGAACTGCTCGCTACTTACTTTCTCCACATAAGTTGATTCATCCGTGAGTGCACACTGCTGAGCAGAAAATCATGTTGGTGCTCATTTCGCAGGAACATCCCAAATGGTGTTTCCATTGTTAGCCAGCTGGAAGCAAGAACATGCCCATAATAGGCATTCTCTCCAGTCTTTTTTTCTTTTTGTATTAGTAAGTCCTTTGAAATGACTACCAAGACATTCTATTTGACTCTATTAGAAACGTAACCCTTGTCCTGAAAGCCAATATAGGATGTACGAGCTTTCTTTCCATTCATCCCCCTTAATGGAGAGAGTTTGGGAAATATTTTGGGTACTTAAAAAAGATTAAGTTCGCTTAACATTGCACTTAACTTTGCAAAATATATTCTTTAAATCCTTTTCAACTTTGTCTCTGTTTGGTATAAATCAAATAAAACATGTCAGCCTATGAGTTTGCAAAGGCTTAATTGCCAGGTATCAAGCAAGTTATTTCCTTTACTCACTGAAAATAATATTTAATCTTTCAAACCCCTGAAATATCTTCAAATTATACCGGACAGAGGTGAGCTATGTAAATATTGTTCGGGTTTCACTGTGCCAAGTCCTTCTTTAACATGAAATAGCATACGATGCTATTGATGTTTTAAATTTCCAGTATCAATTCATACTAATGGTGATAGATTGGATGAGGGGGCAGGCAGGGCTGATAATACTCCTGGTAGTTCTGGGTCATGGTGTCTGCCTTAAGTCAATTCAATTAGTCTTTTGATATCCTACTGGAACTAGTCCCTTCCTATATTTTAAGTCTGGTTTTTATTAGATAGTGTTTCTTTTAAAGGGACTTACAAAAGAAGAGTTAACAAACCTTGAAAGAGAATTAGATACATTAATTCACACTTACTACCCTGGTTAAGAGTTATGTTAATATGAGCAACTTGTTTCTATGAGCAGAATCACTTATGAAATGAACAACTGAGTTATGTGACTCTTGCCTTTAGTGAATGACAATATAGCTAAAAATACAAAGCATTAAAAGAGAGCAAGAAGGATTAAAGTACTGGTCACATCCTGAGAGAAAAAGAGCCTGTGGGGGAGGAGTGGGGCGGCCTGGAAGAGACTAGGGGTGGGATCCTCTGTAAGCACGCGCTGCCTTGTGGTGAGCAGGCCACTGACACTTGCAGTACATCCTGTGCTGAGGTAGACGCTGCAGCTGGAAGATTAAAATAAAAGGCCATCATGGGAAAATAATGCAGGACAGTTGTGGTGGAAGGGCTTAGCCTGTTTGGGGGAGGGAAGGGAGGTAAAGTGCCCAAATGTGAAGGAATTAGCTTAATTAGTATTCGGACAGTTTTTCTAGCCATCTAATGGAACCTGCTTAATTCCTTGAACAATGTCCCTGTATTAGGTATGGTTACTTATTGTTTGGTAATTTTTATTGTGTTTTTTTTTTTTTTATAATTCCTCTACTTCCCAAAAGGATTTGAACAGCTAATTATAAAGGGCACAGATGTAATTAACCACGCAAGCTGTTAAAGAAGGAAAGATAGCAACTAAGTATTAATAGAGGTAGAGGTGGGAGAAAAACACATCAGAAACGAACGGCTAAAGAAAGTTACATACTTCTTAATTAGGATATTGATATTTTCCTTATAGATTTTAGGATTACTTTATGAATACTAACTCTGTTTCCTATTTGATGGAAATAACTCCTCTGAACTGTTGCTCTTCTGTGCTCAACTTACAAAATAAGAATTTTATATATTAAAAGCTTGTTACTTTTAGTTTTATTTTCTTTATGCTGTAAAGTTGAATGAGTTATATTTCTTCCACAGTTCTGTTCAATTTCTGATAGTTTTTCTTTAAACCATCTGGCATCTATTTGAGTATATAGACGCTTACTGTTCAACATTGCAAAAATCATTTGAAATTTTATACATATTTTTCTACAATGAAAGCTACTACCTTAAGACATTAAGAGTTTGGCATTGCTAATATTTTCTTCTCAGTACCCAAGGCCAGAGTTTTCCCAAGTGGGACACAGAGACCAGCAGCTTGCTAGTTAGATTTTTAAGATGAAACTGCACACCTGACATGGGAACAATGAAATCATAAAGGCTGAGATAATATTTACAGAATTGTTCATGTCGACAAACATTTGGTAAGCTCTCTTCATTGGGTGTATATTTGTCATAGAGAACTATAGGAAAGGTAAATATTTCGTAGAACTGTTTCTAATAGAGTCTGGATCTAAAAGTCAAAATAAAAACCCCAGGGGAGTTATAATGTGCAACTCACATAGTCTGAGCATTTAAATTCTGTAATTTTCCATCCTCTCTCTGTAGCAGGAAGCCGTTGCCTGTCCTCAGGAGTGGGGACTTGGACCAGGCTCACTGATTCTGGGGCAAGGACACTTCAATCGATACGGATCAAGTCTTGGTTCTCTTGTTCACTAGCAGCTTAGCCATGAGCATGTCAAGTGACTTATATTTTGGTTTTCTCATCTGGAAAATGAGGGTAACAATAGTATCACAATATTATTGCAAATAACAAACAAAAGGATGCATATTAAACATTTAATAAAAACAAAGTCTATGCTAATAATTCTTTGTCTCTGTAACATCTACTTTGTTGGTAATCTGTTTCTCCTCAACAAGTTACCCCAAAACTTCATAGCTTAACGTGTCAAACATCTATTTTCTCAGTTTTTGGGGATCAGAAATCTGAGTGTAGCTTCATTGGGTGTTTATGGCTCAGGGTTTCTTATCAGGCTACCATTAAGTATAGACTGGGTCTGCAATTATCTTCAGAATGAATGGGGGAGGGCACGTTCTCAGTTTGCTTCTGTGACGTGGCCAGAGACATAAGCTTCTTGTCTTGTGGGCCACTGGGCAGGGCAGGTAGCTTTCCTCAGAACAAGCCAGTGAGAGGGCAATGGGGATGCCCATGCCAGGAGCCACACTATTTTGGCCATTTAATCTGGGGAGCGATAGCCTATTTTTTTGACTTTATTTGTTAGAGGTTAGTTGCTAGGCCCAGTCCACCCTGCAGGTGAGGAAATCACACAAAAGCGGGAAGTAAAGATCACTGGGACCATGCTAGGGGCTGCCTGTTGGAGGAGGGCTGCGCTTACTAACTCATTTCTGTGCTTTTATGTTTCCGTGCCCAGCAGAGTATCTGGCTCAACAAATCCTTACTCTCACAGCTGAAATTGTTATAGCTGTAGAATTTATGGGCCACATTTAGTTACCAGCTGCCTACACAGTGCTGTTTGTGTCATTCTACCTTGGAGGAAACCACAGTCATGGAGGCAGAATACTCACAAAAGGTGACAGAGTGCTGGCCGCAGCCCATCCTGCCCTTTGGAACTGAGGTGTGAACCATCAGATCGCACAAATAAAGATGGCTAAAAACCTGGAGAAATTACACCCACTGCTTATTTTTCTGAAACTTCCTCTATCATCTTCTACTTTCTCTTTAAACTATGGGAAGCAAAGCCCTAGAATGAGCTCTGTGTTAGTTTTACAAATGGTTATATATTGCAGTGTACAGTAAGAAAGCAAGATTGAAGTATAATTAATCAGCTATAACAAATGTCTTCTAGAATGTAGCATGTGGTTCCACACATCTGATTGTAATCATGGTTTGTGTTGATCAGCCACCTACCAACTACCACTTGGCTGAATGAATTCCTGCCATGCCAGGTGCTGGGGAAGGAGCTTTCTCAAAAAGCCGAGTAAGCATGAGTGGGAGACAGGCCGAGCGAAAGATGGGGCTTTGCACACAGCTACTCATTTTCTTTAGTTTTCCTACAGGATCATCACAAATCTCGGTTCAAGCCTCTTAGGACATATCTGTGCATTTCATTCCAGTCATACACATTTTAATGCTCCTCGTATTGCTTGAACCCCTTCCATGTTGATGGCGAAAAGTCATTAAATGGTCTCTTGTAGCTATTTTTAAACCTTTAACTGCTATAGAACTGAGAAACTTTTTCTTTCCTGGTGTTAAGTCCTGGAATGATACACAACAGATCCCCAGCAAGTGGAAGCTTCTGTAATAATATTACTGCAATATTGCTCTCCACAGTGACCCTCCCATGTGACCATTTCAAGGCCGCTGAGGCTTCTGACCTGCTATTTTGCATTTAAATGAACAGAGTTAGAGTAATAAGTGGTAGACATCTGAATATCCCTCACTTGCAGGGCCACCTGCTTGGGGTCTGGTTTCTTTTCACTGGTCAGGATTCTGCTTTCTCCCCCACAACCTCCCTGCCATTCTGCTAGACCACCTAGCTCATCCACAGAGCTGCTTCCCATCGCCTTGACCTGTATATCCAGTGCACCTTGCATGTATTTCCACCCACCCGTCCATTCATTCATCCCTTCACTAAGTCTTTCTTCTAAAAGAGACAGACAGAGAGAGAGAGAGAGAGAGAGAGAGAGAGGGAGTTCTTGGGCTGAAGAGTGCTGCAGTCCAGCCCCAGGGAGTCTCCTCCGTTGTGGGAGGGGCTCCAGCCCTGGGCCTCTACAGGGGAAGTCACAGCTGCCCAAAGTGATAAGAAAAGGACAGGTGTGGTGGGAACTCGTGGTTGGGAGATTTTGACAGGTTGAGAGGGCAGGGTGCACACGCCAAGGATGAGGAGACTGTGAAGAAAGGTGGGAAGATAAAGAGGAAGAAGATGTGGATAGACGGTGGAGAGAAGTCTAGTTCCTTCTAGAGTGCTGGGTCTGGAGTGTGGAGACTGATTTGACTCCTCACCTTCCCCGCAAAGAACAGAACAGTGTTGAACAGGGAAACAGAGTATATTCCTCAACCTTAATCTTTCAAATCTCTGTTTCTGCACCCGGGCAGTGAGATTATCTGCCATACAAGTGACAGTTAAATGGAACCAAGTGTGTATTGTGGCCAGACAAATCTGAAGTGTTAAATGGTGCCCCCTTCCCCACCGCCCTCCATGATCTCCCTTTTCTCATCCCACCTGCTCTCCTAGCAGCAGCCAGGCCTGCTCCTTGTCTCAGTGGGACAGACCACAAAGGAGAGCAAAGAGGGACCCTTCCTGTTTCAAAACGCCACAGCCTTAGGTGAAGGGGGAGGATCCGAGAGTGATCCAAATTGCTGAGACTGGGTGAATGTTGGGATACTCCAGATTGTAGCCTGGATCTCCCCTCAGGACAGATGGAGTAGGGTGGGGTGGAGAGGGTCTGGTTCTAGAGTGCAGGGCCCTGCGCAGCCTCCCAGGCAGGCAAAGTTTAAATTTAGAGCCACCTTCCCTAGCACAGAGGATGTGAGTTAATGCTGCGCATCCTGGACCTGGAAGATGGGGCCAAAGAGAGCTTCAGGGAGAGCTCTACACTCCACCTAGCAAGGAAGCCACAGAGTAATGAGGGTGCTCAGGAGGTGGCGGCCCCCTGGTGAGACACTGCAGCTGGGGCAGAGCCAGGGGACCCACGTTGTGGTGGCAAACAGGGAAATCCTCAGACCTCAGATAGCTGGGTGTGAGAATCCCAGGTGTTCCACCCAGTCCTGGACAAAAGAGGATTCCAACAGGACTAAAATGAAATGTCTGCAGCCCCCAAGAAATAGAAACTCAAAATAGGAATAAAGTTGTTACAGGAAAAAAGCAAAGCAAAACTCAGGAAAACATTTTCTGTGCACATCCGGGGTACTGATGAGATCAAAGGCAAGGCTGTAACGTGTACAGCTGATACAAGGCACTATAATACCTGGGAACTTTGCTGCACCCTGCAGTGTTGTGCACTGAAATGAAAACATTACTGGGCAGTGGGTGCAGATAGGGTGCGCACTGCTCTGGAATTGCATCTTGGGAGGACTGAGGTCAAGCCTGGCTGTTAGGATTCTTTAGTACCCTGTTCTCGGCCCAGCTGCTCTGCTTGTAAAAGGCAGCGATGTAGGCAGTGTTCCCGGAAGCTTTCTGTGCTCCCAATCAGCTCCATGAAGAAGCAGTGAGTGTGCTGAACATCAGGCACGCGGATCCTGACAACAGCAGCAAATTCAGCACCAGGCATTTTTGCCCTTGCAGCAGATGTGTCCTACTTGTAGAATAGCACTCAGTGCAAAGACGTCCTTCAACAGTAGACAGGGCTGAAGCCCTCTTCCTCCTTACATCAGAGGAAGCTGAAGCTCAGAAAACCGTCAGGGCAGCTTGGCTCAGCCCCCAGCTGCCTGCTGAAGGCCATCGCTCTGCACCTGGGCCACCCATCCCCCCTCCCCACTGAGCGAGTCATTACTGATCGTTCACCCTCTCTGGACTGGGCACCTCAATGGGCACTGATGATGCAACAGCCAAAAAGAATTTAAGTAATAGTATGTGTCAATAATAATAAACCTAGAAGGCAAGTAATATTATTACTCCCACTTAGAGGAATGAGTTATAAAGAAATTAAGAACTTGCCCAAGGTCACACCAGAGTAGTAAAGATCATTCTGGATCAAAGCGTGAGCCCTTAAACATCATGCAGTGTCCGGGGAGGAATGAGGGAGGCTGGGGGGAGGAGATGGTGTAACGGGAAGTGGGATGGTGGGGGGATCGACAGGGCCTCACCTGGCTCACAAGGGCAGGCAGGCAGGATCTGAGAGTGCTCCAGAAACAGTGAGTCGAAGGACACAGGATTTGTTCCTCAGTCTAGTGTTTTATTGAAATCTACATTTAATGCCTACTTTTTTCTCATAGTTTTCTGAAATAGAGCAAGGAGAGTTGTCTTTCACTGAGCCCCGATTCTTTATCATGGATCTTCACATCCTGCAAATATAAAGATGGAATACTCTTCTGTACTGTCTGTAGATGTGACAGTGGGTGAGGCCAGCCTGGTAGGCCTGATGTCTCACAGGCAATCCTGTGTCTACCATACAGACCCCAGGCAGGGCTGTGGCCAATTGCCCTGTAAGGGAGACGGAGGAACCAGCAGCTCTCTGGCCCAGTGGCCTCCAGCAGCCCCAGGAGATCAGACTGTGTGAAGCACGCTGACCCTGCCCATCCCCTGGCCAGCATGAACCCAGGGGACCAGGAGGAAGAAAGTGTGCTGGAGGAAAGCTGGGCCAGGCCATAAATGCCCCTCCTTGTGGGTCCATCTCTAAAGAGAAGGAGAAGGGAGGCTGTGCTGGGAAGTTGAAGAGGCCATAGAGAACAGATGTACTACTTCTAGCTGCAGACTTTGGAGGTGCTCATTCCCATGCCCCTTGGGCATCCTCGTTCCTATCCACTATCTTGGCTTCTCCAGTTAGATCTGCTGTTCCTCAAGATAATTAAGACTGGTCGTTAATTACGCTTTGAACAGTGTTTACTTACAAATGTCCCAGCACAGTCCAGACATTATTGTATGTATTTATTTTTAGAGTGTTAGATCTGTATCTATTACTGGTATTTTGGGAGGAAATATATGCTGTAATCTTGCTTTCTCTTTCTGATTGCAGATACTGGTACGCAGTATTTCAGCTACATGTGGATTGAATCCATTTGGGAAAGAAGATAGTCTGAGAATCTCAACACTAATTGTGTCATGTCTGGAAAATATTAGAAATTAAAACATCCACTGTAAGACGGAATTTTAGTAGCATTTCAGCTGAACGGCGTGCTGTGCTGGTGCAGTCCTCATTTTTCCCAGGCTCTTCCCTGGGTAGGCAGACAGGTAATCCGGGGAGGGCATCAAGCAGCGGCTGCCCTTCCTCCGTGCCTCCCGCGGAAGGCGGGAGCGCGTCAGCACTCTAGAAGCCGGCGCCAGGACACAGGGAGCCTCCCTCCAGGTTTTTGTGGCTTGCTTATGATGGGTTTGGGGGGTGCTGGGGATTGAACTCGGGGCCTCGCTCTTGCTAGGCAAGCGCTCTACCACTAAGTCCCCAACCCCTTGCTTATGATTTTTTAAAGAAACCAGTCTGGAATGAAGCAGCAGTATTTTTGTAATTATAACCAGACCCTTAGACCCTCTACAGCTGTGGTAGTCTGCAGAAGCCAAGTGGGCTGAGAAGGCTGTCGCTCACCCCGCAGCTGCCCAGTGAGGCGGAGCCAGCACTGTGCTTCCCGCTGAGAGAGGGCCCCGCGTGCATGGAGAAGCCTTCGCTGGGAGAGGCTGGAGGCCACGGCGCAGGGACAGTTGGGGCTGGTGTCTGCACCGGGCAGATCTTCAGGGAGGCACCGGCAGTGGGAGGAGGCTGCCGCGGGAACCCGGACCGTACGGCCTTGGCCTCGCCCGCGGTGCTCAGGTGCAGGTGTCCTGGCCAGTCAAACACACTGGAGCGGGGCTGTCACACAGGTGGACTGCAGCGTGCAGTGAGGAACGCAGACTCCGAGTCCGGCTGGTCCGAGCCGAGGCCAGCGGCCGCGCTTCACACCCTTCGCGACCCTCAGTCAGTCATTCAGCCCCTGGGTTTCAACCAAACAGGTGTAAAGCCTGCCTCACAGAGCTGTCGGGAACACTGAGCAACGTGGTAGCAAGAGCCTGGCATGCAGTAAACTATACAAAGATGTGTTCCTTGGCTTTCTGCCTTTGGTGCTTTCCGGAACCCAGTTCTACAAACACATTACTGAATATCTTTTCAGAGCACGCTTTTTACTCTTAAAATGCCATGTAAACATAAGTATGTTATATGTCAATGTGTATCCTACCGAAAACAGTCTGTTACTTTGTGCTATCTTTTTAACTTTTTCCTGTGTACTGGAACAAAGTTGTTTTTTGTTTTGTTTTGTTTCCCCCAGACCTTCTGATAAATGCATTCGCTGTTGAAAATGCTTGTGTTTCTTCAAATCCAGGCCCGCGCATGTAGCCCCAGTACAGAACTCTACAGGTTGCTGCAAAGTTGGAGTTAAATGGCAAGAAGGTTGATCCGGGCCAGGTGCTTCAGTGCCCAGCACTAGGACAGGGAAGCAGTAGGAAGTGGGGTGCCGCTGGTCACGTTGCTGGGGCAAATATACTTCGTGTAAGACAGAACTTTCAAGTCCTTCTTCAGTTTGGCGGGTCTGATCTGACTTTTGCATTTGCCATAAAGAATATGTTAGCTACTGTATGTGATTTGACATTAAAACAAACATATTCTGCTTTTCTTCTTACAAGCTTCTGGGCCAGACTAATTAAAGAATCTTGAGCTTGTGAGGGGAACTGTTAAAATACTGACAACAGCAAGCTGTCATTTGCAACTCTTACTCATGTGAGTCAGAATTTCCTGAGGACTGTAAAACTGAGACAAAAATAAATGCTATCCTGAGCCTTGTGTAAGAATGCAATGTCAGTGGCACACACCTGGGATTCCAGCTACTTGGGAGGCCAAGGCAGGAGGATCATAAGTTCAAGACCAGCCCAGGCAACTTAGACCTTGTCTCAAAATAATGAAAGGCCTAGGGGTGTAGCTCAGTGCCAGATCACTCTGAGGCCCCGAGTTTAACTAAAAAAAAAAAAGAATACAACTATCACTCAGTATTATTCTTTTCTTTCTTATGGTCACTGAAATGGCTTTTATCTTTCACTGATTAACTTAATAATAAATTAATATTGTGGAGGTGTGTGTTATTCTGTAATAGGGTATCCTACTGCCCTGATTTATCAGGACTCTCCATGTTGTAGCATTAAATTCCTTCACTCTGTAATCCCTCAGTCATTCTAATAGAACTGGAACAGTTGGAGTCTATCGATATCAGACCTCTGGATAAGATTTAGTTTGAAAAACATTCTGCTGCTAACATTTTTTAAAAGGCAGTATGATAGAGGATCCTTTCTATGGTGAGCAAATGATTTGTTATATAAACTTGGACACCCTTGAGAGAGAAAGGGGCAGGCACTGTGTGAGAAACACACCCTCTCTCCGAGGTTCCTTTCAATTCTGAAAGGCTTACATGCTCTTTGATCAGATGGAAGAAATGGTTCTGGGTATCTCGCACCACTTTATGTTTAAGGATCATTGAACCAAATACAAATTCACATTCTGCCTTTAACTACAAATGTAGAAGATGTACAAGATGAGCCAGAATATTTACTAAAGGATACGCCTTGGAATTGCTTGGTTAAAGCACTAAGTCCCCAATGTCAAATGACTTACTTGTGATTCACTTCATTTCTCATCTAAGATAAATGAAAAGGAAAAATGTTAATTGATGGTTACAGTAAGTCCGGCTCCAGTTGACTAAGGCTTTATTTTGTCTAAGCCAATCTCTAGGGTGAATAAATGTAACTATTCCATGAAAGAATAGAATTCATGTGGTCTGTTACCTCCAGATGGTCTCAAGAAACAGTACTCTCAAAGCCCAGCAACTTGCCTACTTCCCAACTCCAGACAGAATTGGTGGCTGGTGTGGTGCTTGGGCCACAGCACCTCTGCCTTTTACTCCCAGACCAACTACACAGAGGCCAGAAGAGGGATCCAGTCTGCCAGCAAGTGTGTGAGGGATGCTTCCCCACACATGTGGCTTTCCACTGGCCCTGTGAACTACTTTATTTTAGTGATAATTTCTGACTTTCCTTAGCTCTGACTCACCCCCGCCCTTTCTAAAAATTCTTGAATGGATGCTCCAAGATCATCCAATCACCTTTGCTAAGGTAGAAACAATGTCCCGATGGTGGTGGGTCTGGAGACGTCACATCGGAGCAGTGAGATGCCCTCAATGGACCTGGCAAGGTGGCATCTCCCACTCTCAATGTTTCACACCTATGTTTAGGGCCCTTTTCAGGTTATAAAGAGACGTTCTTGCCCAGTACTAGCTAAAAATATACACTCTGCAATAAAGGTTTTCATGGTAAATATCAGGAAGTTATTTAAATGATGAAAACAAGAATTACACTGTTCCCAAATCTGCTGCCCACATTCCACGTGGATCCACATTATCTCTGATGCACCCTGCTTCATCTTTTTGTCTGTGATCCCTTTTCTCACCCTCCCAACCTCTACTCTGGACTGTTTTAGGTGATTCCAGAGAAAGCACTTTTGTGAGATCTCAGTAGTTTTCTGACTTGCAGTTTTATGTCTGTAAATTCAAATGACTGACAGCATCCGTTTCTTCAGGCTAATAATTCAGCTATTAGCAGAGCCATGATGAGAGGAGGGAGAGGGCACATTTTAAAGGATTGCATGTAAATACATACTAGAACTGACATGTTACTTAAGGGTACATTGTTAGCTGAACACATCATAGATGATAAAAATCACTCACTCACTGAAAGGCCACGTTCAACACACTTTGTATTTATTACTCTATTTATCCTCATAGCAATTATATGAGGTGGGCATGTTTCTTACCTTCCCGAGATTTAGGTACCTTATACAAGCTGTCTGAACTGGCAAGTTATAGAGCTAATTCTATGACCAACTATTCTGGGTTGTGGAAATCTAAGATGGTTTTCAAGAAAAGAAAGAAAGAAATAGAGTGGGGGGAGGGAGAGAAAAGAAAAAGAAAGAGGGGGCAGGGAAGAAGTTCAAAGCTAAACTACAGTTTGGAGAGTCCCTGGGAAACCTGGATGAATTGGTCTGCCCCGGGTAGGGCCAGGCCCCACACCCAGGGCTGCAGACTCTTGGGTGCACACTGTTGCCGATCATGTTACGCTGCCTCTCGGCTCCAGGTCACAGTCAGTATGGGGCGCGCCTCGACTTTCTCCCAGAGTAACCGTCAGGAGCCTGAATGAGCCGCTAATGTCAGAGTAGGCTCGGCGCATCCTCCTAGACAAGGTTCCTTAGTTCTTGCAGTCACATAAACCTAAACATGTAAAACACTCTTGTGTAAGTCAAATCAAAGTTATTATTTCCCCCTTTCAGGTTGTAATTTCTCAACTCCTTTCTCTTGTTCTTCCTATTTTACACACCCCGGTTCCTGAGGCTTAATCTCGCTGCCTTGGCAGACAGAGTGTTCCAGCTGTGTGTGACTTTAATGTGTGCAAAAATTTCCAGGATTTGCTCCCAAATATCCAAAAGACCAGGGCCAGTGTGCTTCCTTTCTTCTCAAAGAGTGGGTCCTCACTGGGTTCTGAGCTCTGAATTGGAGTTCATCTTTTCTTCCCCAAGGAGGCCTGTCTGGGGCTGAACCCCCGAAGGCCCCACCTCTGCCTGAAGATCTCCCATGCCCAGCATCTCGGGAGTTCAGTGGGCACTTCTTTACTTTACAGTCCTTTACTTAAGAAACAGCTCTTTTTATATTGTGCTGAGCCTCGTCCCCCTGTAACTTCATCAGCTCACTCTCCTTCATTTTTCTGTCCTTGTTTTTTTTGTACTGGGGACTTGAACCCAGGGCCTCTCACATGCCAGACCAGTGCTCTACTACAGAGCTACACCTCTAGCCCTTTTTATTCTATTTTGGCCCAGAGTCTCCTGGCGCTGTCCACGCTGGCCTGGAACTTGCCACCCTCCTGCCGCAGTGCTAGGATCGCAGGCAGGTTCCACCACGTCCGACTTGCTCCTGTTTTCTGGAGCAAACAGAAAAACTCTTTTTTTCAGATATATAAAGGCTGCTTACGTGTCTCCCACTAACCTTTTCTTTTTTAAAAACTTGGTTCCTTTATTTATTCTTCTATATCAGTGGTTTCACATTTTTTTTAAAAACTGAAGTCTCACACTGAAATGAGGAGCAAAGCCAATGTTTAATTAGTATATAAGATTTCCTTACTATAAATTCAATTAGGGTATTGTCAAAACTATACATTAGAACAAAAAGGCAAAAGTGGAAACGGAGGCTTACAGATTATCGTTTCAAGTTTGCATCCATATCCAGTTCTCTTCTGCATCAAGGAAATCCTGAGTTGTAAATATTGCTAACCTTTAAAAGCAGCCACCTTGTATCCTAGGCTCTTCTTTAATTCAGCTGATGCAAATGAACAGGATTACTGGGACATTTTTGTTTCAAAACTTAATTGCTAATAGTATCTACGGACTGCTGGCTTTTCTCATGAAACATACACAAGTCATATAAAAGCTTATACTACGCAAACTGCCTCTGACATGATGTCACTATGACTCAGCATGTCACAGAGCTCTCACATTTCTGTGCAGCAGACTGTTATATGCATCACGATGGGCGTGTGTGCTGAAGGGATGTTCTTGGGCCTTCTGTGGCATTTATTGGAGGCTGGAACACCTCTATTCACCTCTCTGCCTACAGGGAGTATACTTACAATTTTATGCAAGCAATTTTATATATGTATAATCACAGATTTCTGTGAATGTGATTCTGAGTGATTTTTGCCTTCTTTATTATATTCTGCATTTTTGGAATGTTTCACAATAAGTATTTTTATGTATTTACTATCAGGAATGATGTATTTCTTAATTTTGTCAGTATATGTAGACCTTAATACCCTAACAATGTAAAAATAATTAACAATAAGTTACAGAAAAGATCACTAATAAGACTAAAGAGTGAGTCTATGACAACGTTCCTTCTATACTTTTCTGGGTTTTCTTATAACATCGTGTAATATGTGTTCACTAATCTTTATTTAATAGGATAAAGTTAAAGAATTACCACCAACATGCACATTTTTGTAGGACCGCACTTTCTTCAAGAAAGACTCAAATGAAACTGCAGTACTTCTGATAATACTTGCAAGTAATTAAAACGGATGCATAATGAGGTCAGGAGAAGCTGTGTTCCAAGAGCTACACAGTAATGGTGTCAAAATATAACAGAGGAGATTAGTGCACTGAAGGCCTGCAACGGGCTGGATGTTGATACCTAATAGAAGTGAATGTTTATTGTAATTTTAACATATTTAAAACATATTTTAAAGTAATAGCTATTCTTTCTGGAGTGAGATGGTATCTCAGTGTTGTTTTGATCTGCATCTCTCGAATGACCAATGATGTTGAACATTTTTTCATATATTTATTTGCCATTTTTATTTCTTCATCTGAGAAATGTTTATTCATTTCAGATGCCCATTTTTGGATAGGGTCTTTAAATTTGGGAGGTTTGATCTTTTTGAGTTCTTCATATATTCTGGATGTTAGACCTTTGTTTGAGGGACAGCTGGCAAAAATTTTCTCCCAGTTTGTGATTTTTCGCCCTACTCTATTAGTAATTTGTTTTGCCATGCAAAAGCCTCTTAATAGGATGTGGTCTCAAGCATCAATTCTTTGAATTGTTTCCTGTGCAGTCTGAGTTTTATTCATAATTTTTTTTCCAACCCCTATGTCTTCGAGAGTTCTTCCTATTTTATTCTCCAGGAGATTTATTGTTTCTGTTTTTATGTTTAGGTCTTTGATCCACTTCGATCTTAGTTTAGTACATGGTGAGAGAATTCAAGTTACATATTTGCAGAACAGTAGACTATCACCATATAACCCAACTTGAAAAACTATGATCTATCTATACAATATAAAATATCTGTTCCATTGGATAACCTAAGTTATACTTTATACCTCTAGACAAAATTTCAGGCTTTGGAGTACACTGATTTTCTACAGCTACCATAAAAAGTACTACAGACTGGGTGGTTAAACAATAGAAATTATTTTCTCATAATTCTGGATGCTAGAAGTTCAAGCCGGCATGGTTGGTTTCTTCTGGGGCTGCTGTCTTTGCTAGTAGGTGGCCACCTTCTGTGTCTTCACATGATCTTCCCTCCTACACATGTGCCTGTCTCTGTGTCCAAACTTCATCTTCTTAGAATGCCAGTCATAGTAAATTAGGATCCACCCTAATGACTTCATTTCAAATTAACTACTTCTGTAAGGATCCTGTCTCCAAACACAGTCGCATTCTGAATTACTGAGGATTAGGACCTCAACATATGAATTTTGAGAAGACATAGTTTAGCCCATAATGTGAAGTTTCATGATTTTCTGTATTCTTGCTAAGGAAAATTTTTTTTTTAAACTTTTGAGGAATAGCCAACTTCTCAATTTTATTTAGTTATATATTTATACATAGGCACATTTATGGGAGTAATGTATAAATGTACTTATGCATCATGTATTCTGTATTCATATAAAATTGTTAAGTGTCTTTAAAGAATTAGGGGACATTTTTAAGAGAAATACCATTTGGGGGGTTCTGAAATGACCTCACCTTTGGCTATTCTCAATTATCACATGGACTTGTGTAAACCAACCAGTATCGAGTTAAAAGAAAATCAGATCAATGGTTGGAAAAATCAAAACAGATGCTCATTAGATCCGTCTAAGTCAGAATTAACTCCACCTTTCAAATTTTGTGGGAATCGTGTTTAACATCTGCAGAACAAAGCAAATACATTTAATTCACCACAGCCTCCAGTTTATAGTTCAAATTTGGCCTCTCTGATCTATTATATTTGTGCTAAAAAGCTAAGGAAGTAAGTTATAAAAAAAGAGAAACTAGAAATATTAATTTCTCTAGTCCAAGATAATCATCCTCCTAGGGTTTCACTAAGTGTAACTCAGGGAAGTTTTTGGTATTAAAGAGAAATACTGTCCATTCTCAACTTACAAACCAGATGAGTTCCAAAAATTCACTTAGAAGTCAGTGATTAGGCACTCTCAAGAAATTTTCCTATAGAAATAATGTTATTTATAATGATTACACTCCTAGGCCAGACCATACAACCCTATTTAACTCCCATCACACAAAATATGGTATTGATAGTACAGCGCTTACCAACTAAAACACTGTCTTTATGGAAAAGGAAATAATATGATGGGAATGATATGTATTTTTAAATCTATCAGTGTGTTCTTCTTGTTTGTACTTCTCTCCGTTTTGCCAGAGGCATCCATTTGTACCAGGGAGGTTGAGTACTGTTACCACAGGAATGCAGAGTTTCTATTCAACCTTTGACTTGTGGAATAGAACTTTTGAGACCACAGCAAGACAATAGTCTTCAAATCTAGAATTGATCTAGAGAAGAAAGGTTTTTGGATTTCCTGAACACCTGTTCCATACAGACACTTCTAGAAAGGGTTAGGCCTTGAGGTCCCGTGGACCAGGACTGGAAAGAGCTCAGAGCACCATGGAAGAGCTCCCAGGAAAATAAGCAAGAGCCCTCCCCTTCCAACCCTCAGGGTATGGAGAGAAGGACAGACAGAAGAAGAAGCAGTCTTGGATGTTAAAGACCAAGGAGGGACAACAGGGATTCTCAGAAGAGCCAGAAGAAGGGTGGGTGTTTATTTCACTTGCTGTTTTGAACTCCAACAAGAAAACAACAACATCAAATGGTTGCTACAAAGTCCTCTTGGGTCGCTGGTGAGGCTCTAGGAGCAGAGAGCGGCGCAGACTCCGGGCTCTTCAGCGTTCCTCAGCTCACTCCAGCATGGCAGTTCCAGGGGCTGGACCAGACACTCTCCAGTGGAAAACAGAAAATGAAGGCCCCTAGAATCCACAAACTAATGTCGCTTGATCACTGTGTGTGTCCTATTCACATCTGGTCCTTTCATGCCACCTGCAGCAGGGTGGGAGTTCATTTAGGGTAATAGATTTGTGTTATGAACTCAAGGAGCTCTACTTTCTTCACAAAGGAACCTTTGTTCACAAATACATAAATCACTTACCATTTTAAAAGCACTTACTATGTATACTTAGTATATGCTTATCTGCAATCTTCAGAAGAGTTCAGTGAGATAAATAGTACACTTTTACCACTGAGGAAAGGAAGCATTGTGTACAAAGTTATATAGCTTCCGAGAGGAGGAACTGGGATTTGAATCAAGATTAGTCACACTCTGAACTCGTTCACAGAGGTCAGAATTATAGTCTGCAGCATATTCCCCTTATCTCCATTCCTCTGGCCCAAGAAAGCAGTGACCCAAGGGAGTGGCTCTCAGAGCCTGGGGCCTGAGTCTGGGAATGGACCAGGGTAAAGCTGGGATGTATGGAATGAAGAGAGAGGTTGAAGCCTTAGTGGCCATGGCCCCAGGCTGCCCTAATTTTCTAGCGGTGATGCTTTTCAGTCCTAAGCTGCTTCCTAGGTGCCTTCATTATTTCCTGGGGGTTTAATTTATCTACTCCCCCCCCCCACTGCCACCACCTGACCGGGGGTCTCTCTTCTGTTATTTTCTACATTCCTGAGTCGTTTTCTTCCTTCTGCTTCCTTGATGTGACAGTGTTTCGAAGGATATACAGTGTTGCACGATAATTTGCTGTGTCTTCCTGGAGATTCAGTTTTACTCCAGGATAAATGAGCCATTTTTATATTCAAATCAGGTGTCTGTATAAGGAGGTGCAAAGTAAAAGGTGTGAAGTTTCAAGGGCTAGTACAAGACTGCTAGCGAAAGCTCTCTGGGCAAGCCGCAAGGCACCTGGGGATGCGCTTCACGAACTGTGCTGTTGGGGCTTGTGCATTTTGGTGGAAAACTTCGAGGCAGTGCTAACGGACGCATTTTTGAGATGACTTTACTGCTAAGTGTAGGCAAGCCAGACTTTCCCTGGGAAAGGAACGGGGCAGGGATTTACCCAGGAAACCAAAATAGAGAAGGAGAGTGTCAAAACAAAACCAAACCAAATTGAACAACGATTTTAAAAGCTTAGCACTCACTTACAAGAATAATTAGCTAAAATAGGAAGCTAGCAGATGGCTCGGCTTTGTTATGAAGACCCATCTGTGAGTCACATTTTGAATCAGGGAGCTCATTTGAGGCCCTTTGTCCTCATATCGGCCACCCTGCCCCAACTCTGGAACCTCCAGAGAAGCTGTCTCCCTCTGACACCTCTGGGCCCAGGCGCCTCCTCGCTGTCCCTCTACCACCACAACCTGGCTTTGCTTTTACATGTTGGCTAAACTCTGACTTTGTACACACAAAGGCGATGAGTCCTTCATCTATCACATACGCTTTCCTTGATTTTCTGGATAGAAATAGAAAACATTCCAGGGAAGATGTGGCCAGCAGAAGGAGCGTATACAAGGGAAGCGCCGGTGATACTACTTTGACAAGTGGGGGCGGTGGTAGGAGGAGAACCCCGAGGAGGAGGCCTTGGCGCCCTTCTCAATCCTTTGCTCGGGTTTGCGGCCATTCTGCCACCGGGAGGGAAGTGACGAAGGACGGCTTCCAAGCTTGGCAGCTGCGCTACAGTGTGTGGCTCTGTGACCCACGAGAGGGTTGCTCCCGCCTGGAAATACTAGCGGATTCTCCTTCTGTTAGCGCCCAGACTTGACGTTGAAAAGTCAAATGCTATCGCAACGGCAGGTATTCTGATGAACACATTATGTTTGTTGCTGATTAATGCTCCAAGGGAAAAACACCCCAAAGCTTTCGCGGGACCTTTTATTTACTAACTCTTAAGTGTTCTTGGAGGTAGGCTCCGAATCAGTGTTTAATATGGATATATTCCTATTCATACAAGTTCTGCTTTTCTCCCCGACAATGCCAGGTGGTTATTAAAGCTATCACTCCAAGGGGGGCTATATTGATTCTTTCAAACAATTCAGTGCACAGTATGTACTTTGTGCGGAGTCCCCCATACATGGTGTGAGCTCAATGAATATTAGTGCTAGAGTGAATGCTCCATCTATCATAATTACTTTGTTGTAATTAGATAGTCTTTAAGATCTTCCCACATTTGTCAAATATGTGGACATTTGGATATGAAGTGCTAGAATAATAAAAAATATATTTTTCCAATCCTTGGGTAATCGCTGAACCTTTTCACATGGCATATGCTTCCAGAGGCATCGACTATAAATTGTTATAATGAAAAGATTGCTAGTTAATGAAACCAACAATGTGAGAAATGCAATATAAAAGCATGTAGCATACTATTCATTAACCAAACTTTTGCCCGATTCCATCTTAAGAGGTAGCTAATATAAGGAAATATATAATTCCAAAGGGGAGAAAAATAAACTGTCACAGTCAGTATTTATTAGTGTCAGTAGAATGAACTTGGATGCTGTGGCTGAGATGTGAAGATTTCAATTGCACATCACTTTAGTATCAGAGTAGCATTAGGTTGAAAGAATTTTAGAGTTGGCAGCTACTTAAGTGGATAAGACAAGCAAGTAGCCAGTCCGTGTCAGAGTTTGAAACTTCTGGGAAATAATTTTGAGTACGAGGCCAGGAAGACCAAGAAACCAAAGCCTCCTTTAAGTTAGGAGGTCTCTGCTGTACACTATAAGTGGGGCCAACATGTTCTCCCAGAACTGCCAACCAGAATTTAGGCAACATCTTTAGCTAAATGGCTGGTGGAGCAACCACCTTAGTTAGCCAAGAAAGTTTCCTAGTGGGTAGATTTAGCATTAGTTGTAGATGTTTACAAAAATCAAACACATATTAATACTTTTATACCAAAGATTCCAACATATGTATTATTTTGTCTGGTAATGTTTAAGAATATTTTTGCTTATTTCAGTAATAGGTCAGATTTATAATTCCAATTTTAAAGATATAATTGCATAAGTAATTTATGTTTGTGCACTTATGTTAAATCTCACAAGCTTACTTAGAATATTGCAAGAGTTAAAACATAAAGTCTGTCATGTTTATAAGTTTGATTTACTAGAACGATCAGTTCTAAAAGCACTCAGAAATTATGAGCATGATAACAGTACTTATGAAGAAACTAAACTGTGTTAAATATGTTAAAGCAGTTAAACCTGTTTCTAAGTACTTCAGTAATAAAGTTATAAATGGAAAAAAATATTGTAAACAAATTTCAAAAAAATTAAAAACTTTTGCTTATGAATACAGTAAGATTTCTAAGGTAAATTTAATAGGCTAAGGTTTTAAAGCTTTTAGAGTCAGTGAATTGAAAGTAATTTTTCATTTTAATCTTAAAAGAACTTAAAAATAATCTTTCTGTCTAACAAAGCATTGAGCACTCAAAAGAAAAAGCCCTTTATGTACATTGGGAAGCAACTGGTTTGCTGGAATGGAGGAGATATTTTGGTGAATTAAAAAAAAAAAGAAAAGAAAAGAAAAACAGCATCAGGGCAGGTAAGAGCTGGCTTCAGACCAAGCTGTGTCTGCATTATCACGGGGATGCAGAATCGCTCAACGCCTGAGCAGCATGGGCCACAGAGAGCCACTTTGAACCCTGCCTGCTGTCTGGTGGGAGGACAGCAATGTCACACAGGTGGGAGACTGGGAATAATAAAATGATGCTGATGGTGAATCTAAACTGGCCCATCTTTTCACCTTTTCTAGAATAATGTGATGAAGTACTTGCTTATTTCAAGAGCTATATATTGATCCTACTTTTTTTATCTTACCCCCACTCATTTGTTGGCTATTATCCTAAGGAAATGATACAAAGAAAGGAAAAATTTGTATACATGAAAGGACTATAGAACTGTGTAAAAGGATAAAAAAATGAGCCTAAACATCCATGAGATTCGACGAGCAAAGTATGTGTTAAGAACATGTAGGATATTATGAAAAAATTAAGATAAAATTTACAAAGAATAAGAAGTAACTAGGGAAACGTACATAATATTAAAAGGGGAGAAATTCCAAAAACATAACTATATTTTTGCTAGGATTTTATATCTATGGTGAAGTGCTAGAAGATAATGCGGCTTTGTCTCATAAAAATGTTTTGTACTGTTATATGCACAATAAATAATTTTCTTGTTTCTTTCTTTCCTTTCCTAGTTACCTTCTTTCCTTCCTCTTGCCTTCCTTTGTTCTTTTTTTTTCTTTCTTTCTCCCTCTCCTTCTCCTTTTTTATTTTTGGTGGGGGAGGGGTAAAATTAGGCCGTGTCTCATAATCCTTACTTTGTTAACATCCTATTTTGGATCTACTATATGTGAATTTAACTAAATTTAAATTTAGAAATTTCTAAGCAAGTTTATTTCATAACTCCTGTGGCTGTACCTCTCACTGGAGTGGGCATCTGTTGCGTTCCCAACATTTCTTTTCTGACAGAAGCACTGTGGTTCAGAGAAGCACCGCATCCCAGTGGACTCAGCCTTGTTGGTACTGTCAATCAAAATTTGGGGGGCCATAAAAGTACTTTTCGTGTCTGTTCCCCGGAACGCAGGAGCGACCCGGGTTCCTGTTGATTCTAAATTCATTTTTCAATTTTGCTTTCATTTTTGGAGATTTTACACATCCTTTCAAGAAATTTCTATCTTTGAATTTATGAGCCAGATTACTTAAGTATATATACGTGCCTCTGTTTCCCAGAACTTTAGTTCTTGTTAGTTAAGTGCTATAGGAGCGCACGAGGAGGGTTCTCAATTCTGACTGGAGGGTGTTCCCACAGGAAGTAGAGTTTCCACGGCAGCAATAAGGAGGAAAGGGCATTTCAGGAGAGCAGTCCTGCAGGGTGGCAGGAATACACGCCCTCTTTGGAACAGCCGACAGCCTGGTGTTTCTATTGCTCATTTGGAGTAAGTTCTCGTCAGTGTCTTGAAATTCTAGAAACTGGATTTTTGTTCTTTGTAGTGTCAGATTTTAACACAGTGCCTAGCACATCTAAGGGTTCCTGATTTATATGTTGAATAAATGGCTGAAGCAGGAGAATCAGAAAATTCTTAGAAGGCCATGCTAGGGTATTTGGGTCTCTGAAGTGACTATTAGAGGGTTATCAGTGTTTAGAGTAGGAGAACGAAATGATCAGATGAATGGATACGTATATAGATAGATAGATAGATAGATAGATAGATAGATAGATAGATAGATAGATAGATGTGTCTGTCTATCTATCTGTCTATCTATTGAGGCAACTATATGATACTGACACAGTGTAAGTGTTGGAACTGTTGAAACACCAAAACAGGCCTTTCTGCAAGGCTGTATGTGTTGCATGCTGAAAATATGAATGTGGACATGGCATCTGTCGGGATCATGGTGTAGAAGAGTCCTCCGCTCCAGCGGGTGGGAATTTGGAGCAAATGGCATTCAAACATCACACATTGAAGACTTCAGTTAGCTTCCGACAATCTGACTTGCTTATTGGATCTATTAGACACAATTTCATTGTTCTGCAATGTTATATACATTTGCTTTTGCATATCTAGTTAAAAGGTACTCATTTTATTGCAGAACAGAGTCCTGAGAAATGACTGAAGTATCCAGGAAAAAACTGGGTTGTGGGAACTTCTTCCGTACTGTTTTATGCAAAGTAGTAGAACTGATGTCAGAAACTATTGTGTGGTGTATTTGGGTCATGACATTGGCTCATTTCCTCAATTACCAAGAAGCAGGGTGCTACTGGCTGTAAGGAGGACAGTTCTTCAGCAGGAGCCCGAGGCGAGGGCTGGCCTGATGGAAAGTGGAGCGACTGGTGCCTTCATGGTGCCTCACCGAGGCGGCGCCCCTCTGGGGAATTCGGATTGCTTCGCTAATGTCCTTTCTTCCCCACTGACAAGAAAACACTGATAAAAGAAAACCCTCCAGACTGCCATCTTCACTTCCTGTTTCCCTTACCTAGTAAGAATTGGAGTTTGCAAGTAGATGTCATCATGGATACTTGCTTTTCCCTCAGCCTATACGATGGCAGTAATCTCCCATCAGGAGGAGAGCCGAGGTGAACACAGTGTGGCGCAGAGGAAGGGGTAGCTGAGTGCAGAGCACCTGGTTTGAAAAGAAAAGTGTGCCATCCAATACTGATGGATACGTTTACCTGGAAACTATGGAAATTAGTATCAGCTTCCTGTTTCAACTCGCCTCTAGTAATCAGATAAAAAGAAACACAGACACTCACAGCAATGGCAGGAAACGTAAGCACCAGCTGAAAACAGATTAAATAAAGATAGAAAAGTGATCCCTCAAAGACATGGTGAGTATGAATCTTTTCCCAACATGTGTGAAACTAGAAACATATTGTGCAGTTTTCCAGCTTAAAACAAAGAAATTCTCACTTTTCTCCACGTTAATTCCCTCAGTTACATGGGTATCCGCTGGAGATGACCGGGTCTGGGTGAATTCAAAGGAGCCTCACTGTGTGTGCAGGCATACACTTCTGTTCATCTACAATGATGCATTAAAAGAAGAGTCAATCTAGGAGCTATTTTGTAACAACAAAGATAATTATTTTTAAATAAGCTATTTGGGCCTGAGTTGGTGATACTTCCAATCAAACTGATAAATGTCATCATGAAAACCATGACATGTGGCCATTTAAGACTTAGTCCTAAATAAAACTACAACTTCAACTCTTGACTTCCTTTTCAGGAGTAAGAGGTGTGTTTTGGACAGTTTAGCTCAGAACTTCGCACCCTCTTTGCCCTTTTGTGACCCGCCCTGGTGCTACACACCATTCTTGCTGTCCTGTCTGGGAGTCCCCATGCCAGGGAATGGCCCTCTCCAACTCAGAAGGACCCTTGTCCCCCAGAGCCCCGATGGCTCGCCTCTTCTTCCTAAGCCTTGGAGCAGTGCTCCATCACCGAGAAACCTGGCAAGCTGACGTGAGCTGGGGGCTGCTCACATGTCCTGGTTCCAGGCATTTTAATGTGGCCTGCTGGAGGCTCTTAACTCTCAGGAGTGACTAATGAATGGGGAAAGGGTGCTCAGTATCAGCTACTGTGGGAGGATATTTTGGCTCGAAGGCCTCCAAATCAAATGCTTTTGCCCCTTTACCTAGTTTTATTATTATTGGCCCAAATCAACCTGAACAGAAACTCTTACAATGGCAAATATAATTTCCCTCTAGATCTTCATTATCTTTGGTCTTTCCTTAGGGGAACTTTGCCCATTGGGATTCTCCACTCATATGGTGATGGTTGCTCCTTGTCCTTCTGTCCATCGCAAGAAAGATTTACTGACCAGCTTATTGGCTAGGTGTAGGTGGGTAACCAACTAGGGTAACTATTTTTTGGCAATACCCTGCGATAGATCTGTGTTGGGCCCTTAATGAGGTGAGAGCCCCAAGTCTCTGCTTACCTGTCTCCTGGTTTAACTCTTCCTCCTTTGATGGGCTTCACTTTTCCTGGGTTTTTTATTAAACATGTTTAACTTGTAGGATAGCTAATAGTTCGAGAGTGTGGGAAAGAATTAAGTGGCTTAGGTTGTACCTTGGCAGTGGTGCTTTTGGAAATGCAAGCAGTCTCAAAGCACCCTGATTAATCTAGGAATATGAGCCGCTGTCCCCACTGGGTATGCCTTCTACGTTGGCAAGCTAATTCCTCATACCAGAGCCTGATGGGAACTCACTTCAAATGAGTCTGATCTTAGGGATTTTATTGGTCTTTTTTTCTGCCTTCTGTTGTTGTTTTCTTAGAAGAATGAAGTACAGTCATGGCAATTTTCCTGTATTGAATTAAGGTTATGCTTTCCTTCCCTCTCAACTCCCTTTGATCTAGTGCTTTAGCTGCCCTTGGGGTAAGGCCGGAGCAGCTGCGGCTCTCTGAACAATGCTCTCTGGGATGCTACCTGTTCTGTGCTGCCTCGCTCACTCTTCCTGGGGTGTGAATTTATACTGAGCATGGAATCTGTGCTCTTAAGATCACTCTGTGAAGGAGAAGTAGTCACCATTGAGTAGCACACCGTAAACCTGCTCTGAGCAACATGGTAATTTGGCTTGCAGCTGCGACAGTGATGGCTAAATCTTACCAGATGACATGAGGAAAAAATGAAGTAAAATAAGTAGACACAAGCCCACGGATCCTTGCTGACAATAATGGATTACATTATTTGAGAATAATAGTGCTATTTATGGACTCAAAATGTTAAAATTTCAGTGGTGTCCTCTCTTCTACAAATGTGGTACTCCCTTAGCCATCTCTACAGTGAATTCATAGTCTCCGGAACTCTTCAAACAAATTACAACAAATGGAAAGTCTAGCTCTTTAGAGAACAACTTTACATGTCATGTCAGAAGACTTAGGGATTAACAGAACTTTTGTTTGGGAAATGACTTTGTAGATGGCAAAGCAGACACCAAGTTTTGATGAATAGGTCATCGGTTTAAATTCAGCATAACCAATAGCAGATAAATGTCACCACCCATGTGGTTTGAGTCTCTTGGGAATATCTCTCATTGGTGGCTGTATGAGGCAAGTGTGTACAGCTGTCATACCCAGTTTGAGATGTATAGGAAGGGAAAGACTACTTTCACCTAGTAATTTAACCTTCTTATCTTTATATCTATTCTCTGATTTGAGAATCACATTAACATCATTGGATCTTATCATCACCACTTTATAGACGAAGAAGATGTAGCCCAAAGCAGTTAAGCAACATGCCTACGTTCACATGGCTGCACCGCGTGGCCACAGTCAATCTGGAGATCTGTGGACGCCTATCCTGGTTCTGGCCCAACTCTGACAGAGGAGAGTTTCTTCTCCAGCTCTAAATTTTTCAACTTGTGGGCGGCCCCAATCTGTGAAAACCTCAGAATTATTATTAGGAACCTATAAGTCCATAAGTATACTAAGCATGACTATAACTAAAAATACCTTCTACGTATATGCCTTGCTAATCTTTAAAATGTATATAGATTTCCTTATGATTAATTAAAATATAAAATTATATGAAGGTTTCTGAACACATAGTAGCATCCAAGTATTATGTGTTTTACTAAAGCACACTCACCAAAATTATCATCATATCATACCTTTGTGTATGGGGGGGTATGTGTTTATGGCTGCTTTTAAAAATAAAGCATGAATTTCATATGCAAAAGCACTGAGAAGCATGATCCAGTATGAAAAGACTGGAATTAGAAATGAGGTTGCTTTGTTCTATCTTCTTTATTCCTCTTGCAAATTAGTGAGTGGACTATCTCCTACAAAGAAGAGCTCACATTGTATTTATCCTCTTTTCATACAAATCCTCCCTGCCCCTCCCACAGTGATGATTCAGTCATTCGCAATGGGAGAGGACCTGGTGCACAATGAAAGAGAAGATTCTCCATGCCCTTGTTACTTACTGGAAACCTGCGCTAGAGAAAGCAGGTGCCAGCCCAACCACAGGGCTCAACATCGTAATCACAAAGTGTCTTCATACCTGCCATCAAGTCCCACCTTCTAGTCTTAACTCACAAACAGGAAACAGAGGGCAGGCCCAAGGGAAGTGCAGATGGTCTGTGAGATAAACAAATAAAGGGAAACCTAGTGGGTGGAGAGACAATGAGTGGATGTGCATGAATACGATTTGGTAGGGTTGGTTTTCCAAAACCGAAGCTTTGTAACTTGCCTGTGTTGGGCAGTCATGGGGAATCTTTAAAAAACATCCAGTGTGCTTCTTAACTTCCAAGTACTGAAGGGCCAAAGAGATCTTACTTCAAAAAGCCATCTGATGTTTTGAAGCCAGAATCTCTATGTGGTAATTTGGGTGTGTTGTATCAACAAGGATGGGAAAAACCTGCTACACCCAGAAATCAGCTTAAAACACGCCCAAGGGACACCTACACAATGCAGAAGGCATCCAGAGGCCTCCATGGAAAAGAGGTAGTTCTCCCTACTACCATCGGGAGAAACAGTCAGTTCCTGAGGTGGAGGTTCCTTTTCAGCTGGATAGGACATCTTCCAGATCCAGGTCTGTAAATGGATAAGAGGGAAAAACAAGCAGCCGATTCATTGCCTTGACACTGGTGGGTCTGAGCTTCCTCCCCAGCCCGAGAGCCTCCTTTTCCCGGAATGTCGTTGTGATTTGAAGCTTTTCCCTCTAGGACATGAGTTTCCTTAGCACGGCATTTCAATGACATTGCCTTTCAGCAAATCATGATGAAGTGATTTGTTTCCGTATAAATCCAGAAAGTACAAAATGGCTGGAAGCTCCTTAGAAGCATTCAGATAAAAGAACTTTGGCCCCCTGCAAACGTTCCTCATTTTGGTCTTCTTTAGGGGCAGGCTTTTGTCCACCTTGCTCCCTGCTAACTCCCCAGCATCTAGATGACTCGCCAGGTCCTAGTGAGTAATAGGCTCTCGGTATCTGTTAAGGATAAATGAATCCTTCTCACACACCTTCTTCTTATGATGATGAGATGCAAAACACAGAGCAGGCCCAGCCACCGTGGTCAGGATGGGCTGGCTCCCACGTTCATTCTCCAGCTGCACGAGGCTACCGCTGACTGCCACCACTGCCAATTTATACCAGTCTCTCACGAGCTCTGCTATTTTTGCCTCTTTTGCCAAGGACCAAATTAGGTGAGATTAATCAATCAAATACTTCCTCGGCAAGTATCGTGGTTTTTGTTACCCGGCTCTCTCCAGCTCTCACATCCAGTCTGTTGCCTGGGGGACTTGAAGAACCAGCCTACAGCAACCTG
>PVJO010003043.1:77776-130519 GCA_004026905.1 Hystrix cristata
GCTGATTTGCATACATTCCTTGCATTTTCCTCACTTTACTTTGCGGCCGGCCGCCGGTCTGCACGCCAGCCCCGCCGCCTCGGACCCAGCGGACTATAGACTGAAACCTCTGCAGACTGTGAGCTAATAAACCTTTCTTCCCCTAACTTTGGGTGTCGGGTATTCTGTCCCAACAACGAGAGAAAAGTAACTAAAACACTGAGTTTGGTTCTATCCTAAAAACATTCATGTAGAACTAAAGTCTTGTAATTTTCTTGTATGTAGATGCATTAACCAATTCAAAACCATCCCATCAATTACAGATGACTTAATTTCTTCTCATACATTGTTATTTTTCTAAATTAATTATGATTGCAGGTGTTCATGATTTTCAAATCATGAAAACACTCCCTGCTCCGTGTGGGTTTTCAAATAGGATATGGCACGTAGAGGTCATGACCTCACTTTCTCTTCTGCAGACCTGGCGAACACATCCAGCTATAGGGAATATCAGAAAACAACATGTTTGTGGATGAATGAAAGAAACACAACTGTTTCATCAGTTGCTCTGAGTTAGCACTTGTGACGATTGTTTTAGCTTCCAAATCGGCCAGCTTTCATCTGGTAAATATAACAACGTTACAGGGTACAGACAAAATACCTGAGACCAGATACAGTGCAAAAAAGATAGATTCATGATAGGTAGACAGCAGATAGACAGACAGATAACAATCCCAAGGTGTCCTGGTATGAGCAAAAGGAGTGGCGTTTTGGGGATCTGTGTTGGAGTCCTGATTTTCTTATTTACTGTTCTGTGGCTTTGAGCGGCTTAGTTATTTCAGTGTGAGTTTACTCATGTGAAGAGAGTGTATTGGTTTTTCTCATTGTATCACTGTAAGGATTAAATGCACTAAATACACGGAGTACTCCATATTATATTCATTTTGTTTTGACTCTGTAAACACGTTTGGGGGTTGAAGGAGAGATAATTTCTGTCTATGATGCCTTCCCAAGTAGGGCAGGTGATTGTGAACAGAAATTCCTAAATCCCGGCCTTTATTGAGCAACTTGAAAATTAAGGCACTTTAGGTTTCATCTGTATGTATGTGAAAGATATTCTGCAATGGCTTTGATGGAATATTGTTCTTTCTCTTCCAGGTTTGTTATGAACCTTTCTGTACAGGAAAAAGACAAGCCAAGCGCTTCATCTCATTCGAAAACCTGACAATCCCACACTCTGCTGAGGGAAAAGCAAAGAAAGAGACTAATTTATTGTGTTTATAATTAAATACATTATTTTTACCTTTGGCTCATTGAAATGATGATACGTGAACTAAAATTCACAAATATTTGAGTAAGCTAAGACCAAGGTCTGAAGTCATTTTCTACCTGTTTTAGAGTGGCTATGAATGAGAACAGAGGAAATTACAAAGATGGAGGAACTGATTGACTAAATCCAGTATGCCAAAATGTATGGGTTTATGTGTTCATCCAAGAAGGCAAGTATTTAAATGAACAATTTTCTGATTTGCAGATGAATTAGACAAGAATTTTTCTATTTTAATCACCTTGAGATTTTAAAATGTGTTGCTATTGGATCTTGCTCCTTTCAATCTAGACCTGTCTCCTAGGGTAGATAGAGTTAGCTGGGGTTGAAGTGTGTGACCTGGGCTCAGCCACCCAGGTGCTCCTGTCTGGGGCTCCAAAGTTTGAGCAAATCTTGCAAAGACTCAAAGATGGTGTGGAAACTCTCCCCAGGGCAGCGATTACTATTACAGAGCACAGCGGCCTCCAGCCGGGGCTGAGGTAAGGGTGTCAGTGTCTCATGCAGATCCCTTGTGGATTAATCCACTGTCCCTACTGCCTAGTCTTCCTTGGTTCTGGGCCTATTTTCCTAGGGTTTTCCTTTAGCCCTTCTATTGATTGTACCAACTAAATTACAGTTACTTCTAAAAATTTCTTCTTCCTGTTAAGTCAGAAGGTACCTGACAAATACTTAGTGAATTCTTAAGGTTACATTTATCTTTTGAAGAATACATATTTTATGAGGAAAGATGAAACAATGTTCCAGTATTGAGGGGATATAAAGAAGAGTAGTAGAAGGGATCAGTTATCTGTGGAGAACTTCCAGAAGTATATTTTTCTGCAATGTGCAAGACATCAACAGATACGGATTACCCTGGGGAAGGTGGGAAGTCATGGCAAGCGGTAAGCATAGCGGTTACAGCCATTGGGATACTAGCTCCTGTAAAAGTGGCCTTTCTTTAAAATGATAACGAGGGCTGGGGATTTAGCTCAGTGGTTAAAGTGCTTGCCTTGCAAGCACAAGGACCCGAGTTCGATCCCCAGCACACACACACACACACACACACACACACACAAAATGATAATGAGAGCTGCTGAGTGCGCTCAGAAACAGACCTCTAGTCTGACTGGCTGGAACGATTTCCTAGTCAACTCTCTACGTAATAATCCCACTACTTACCTCCCAGTTCAAATCTCCCATCCCTGGGAAACACAATGAGGAGGGCGGAAGTTGGCCAACTCAAAGAAACACCTGGCAACAAATAACATCTTTTTTCAATTATGCTTTTGACTTGCTCCGGGAGTGGAAATTCCATGGAGGTCCCAGCAGGTGATCTCCTCTGGGCTATGGACAAAGGCCACACGCTTGTGCTACTAGTTAAGCTACTTGTTTTCGTGCCCCAGCCAAACACAACATGCTACCTGTTTGAATAGAAGACACAGTGAGTCGTGGCAGCCCCAGAAACTGACTTTCATGAGAAGGTGTGTGTATGCCTGTGTGTACAGTTTGCCCGCAAAATATCATTGCTAGCTTTCTGAGAGGCAATTGCACATTGTGTCCCTAAGGGCACGGGAGAATGTCCCAAACTCCAGGGAGAAACCATAAAGTACCAGGGCTCGCAGTGCCACAGAGAAACGAGAATTTCCAAAGCCGGCAATGAAACTGGGCTTTCCTGGCCTCTTCAGTAATTGGGGAACATATGGCCATCCGGGGAGTCCTGAGCTTGCCTCCTCCTTCCCTTTGTCTTTAGGTCCTCGGCAGCTGTAAATGTCTCGAGTCAAGCTGGTTAGGATTGGGAACAAAACATTTTTGTTTGAGACTTAAGATTTCTAAGAGACAGGAATGGGAACTTCAAGCGATGACAGGGTATGCAATTGCTGTTGAAAGTCAACAGGAAACTTCGAAAGCGTGCACAAGAGTCTTTGCCTTCCTGTTTCACTGTGTATCCTATTGACGGGTGAATGAAAACTTTGATTCCAGGGCAGTCCGAAGTGTTTAAACATACGACAGGCTGTTTGTTTAAAAAAATCAGTCCATTCCTTTACTTTGTGCATAACTTTCCACTTTGTTATAATTTAAAAATTACAGAAAATTTGCAAGCATAGTAGAAGGAGATCACATATAGTTTTTATCCAGATTCACTGATAAAATGAATATTTTGTCCTATTTGCTCTGTCATTCTTCTCTCCCCACACTCATGTGCACACACATATGAATAAAAATATATCTGTACACACATCCACATATACGGAGAAAAATAAATATATACAGAGAAATAAAAGTTTACTTACATATATATGTGCATATAGTTATTCCTACCTCTATTTTTTTCCCCTGAACTATTTGAAAACAAGTTAATAGTATTAGAGGTATTGTGACTCTGTTTAAAGCTATCAGTACGTTAAAATAAGAATATATGTAACCATAGTGCATTTATTAGGTTCAGGAAAATTCACATTACTGTTAAACTTTAATTTACTATTCATATTCTAACTTTTAATTGTCACAATAGTACACATATTAATTTTTCCTGTCATTCAGAGAATCCAGATTGTGATCATGTATAGCTTTCAGTTGTATGTCATTTTAACTTCTTTTAATACGTAATGGTTTAACCTTTTTTTACCATATCAAATAAAATTAGCATAATAAAATATTCTATTTTCACTATTTGTGCCTGTCAATTGGAGCTCATTCCTTTTCTTCATGGCTATTATATTTTAATTTTTTATTTTAATTTTTTGAGGGAATGCTAATATATATATTATCTATCTATAGATATCTTAGATTTTTTCAATAAGGCTTTAAAATTTATTAGTATGTGTATGTAGAACATAATGTTTACATTCCTTGTGTAGTGTTGGTGCATGCACACAACATGTCTCGATTCCTTTATTCATCCCATTTACCTCCCTCCCTGCTCCCTTCCTCCATCTCTTGGTCCACGCCCCATTTGAGAAAGATCCATCTCCCTACCTCTTATTATCTCTTTTTTATTTTCCTCTTTATTTTACTTTGGGTTTCTCATAAAACAAACTAGGTGATGTTTAAACTTGTGTGTCTGATTTATTACACTTAACATTATGGTCCAAATGTACATCCATTTTCTTATAAATAACTCAAATTTATCTTTCTTTATGACAGAATGGTACTGCACTGTGTGTCAGTACCACATTTTCTTTACCCATTCCAAGATTTTAGCTATTATGGATTGTGCTGCTGTAAACATAGGTATATATGTATCACTATAATACACTGTCTTTAACTCTTTCAGGAAGATATCTAGAAGGGGAATAGCTGGGTCAAATGGAATTTCTACTTTCAGTTTTTTGAGGAATTTCCACACTGATTTCCATAGTGGTTGTACTGGTTTATGTTCCCACCAACAGTATAAAAAAAAGTTCCTTTTTCCTTGAAGCCTCTCCAACATTTGTTATTGTTTGATTTCTTGATGATAGCCATTCTTTCTGGGGTAAGGTGGAATCTGGATGTTGTTTTAATTATCATTTTTTCTAACGGGCAGTGATGTTGAGCTTTTTTTCTATGTATTTATGGGCTATTTGCATTCTCTCTGTGTATTATATTCATTTCTCCTTCCCATTTTTTTCTTTTTTGGACTGGGTATGTTATTTGGGGGAGTCTAACCTTTCAGAGTTCTTATATATTCTAGGCATGAGTCCTCTTTCTAGGAATGGCTGGCAAAAATTATTTCCCATCCATAGGTTGTCTTTTCACTCTGTTAGTTGTTTCTTTTGCTGTGTAGAAGGTTTTTAGTTGGATGTGATCCCCTGTTGATTCCCACTACAATCCAGTGCAACTGGGTTCTGTTCAGAAAGTCCTTGCCTATATCTATGACTTCAAGAGTTTTACCTATATTGTCATCAAGCAGGTTAAGTATTTCTATTTTAACATTTAGTTCTTTGATCCATTTAGATTTTAGTTTAGTTCATGGTAAGAGAAACAGGACTAGATTCAATCTTCTTCATATGGATAGTTACTTTTCCCAGTGCCATTTACTAAAGAGGCCATTATTCCGCTAGTGTATGCTTCTGGCCCCTTTGTCAAAGAACAAATAGTAGAATGCTTGGAGTTGTTTCTGCATCCTCTGTTCTGTCATACTGGTCTTTATGTCTCTTTATGAGCCAGTACCATGCTGCTTTACCACTGTAGCTTTGTGATACAACTTCAAGTCCAGGATTGTGATGCCTCCTGCTTTGCTCCTTTTACTCAGGTTTGCTTTTGCTATTTTGGGTCTCTTATGGTTCCATATAAATTTTGGGATGTTTTTCTCCAGTTCTGTGCAGAATGCGGTTGGAATTTTTATTGGAATTGCATTAAATCTACATATCAATTTTGGAAGTATGGTCATTTTGACCATATTGGTTCTGGCTATCCAGGAACAGGGATTATCTTTCCATTCTTTGATGTCCTCTTTTTCTTTTTCAGAATACTGTAGTTTTTATTGTAGAGGTCTTTTGCTTCTTTAATTAGATTAATTCCTAAGTGCTTAATTTTTCTTGGTGGTATTATGAATGGTATTTTTTCCTAATTTCCTTCTTGGTGAGCTCATTATTAGTGTACAGGAAAACCACTGATTTTTGTGTTGATTTCGCATTCTGATAAAATTATAATAACATTATTATTTTAATGCACTGATAGCTTACTGAATTTCATCATTACTTCTAAGATTCTTTTGGTAGATTTTTGGTGGTCTTCTATGTAGAAGATCACATTATGCAAAAATAATTTGACTTCTTCCTTTCCTGTACATAGCCCATTTATTTCTTTTTTTTGTCTAACTGCTTTTGCTAGTGTTTCAAGTATTGTGTTGACGAGGACCGGTGATAGTAGACATCCTTGACTTGTTACTTATTTCAGAGGGGAACTTTCAGTTTTTCCCTGCTTAATATGATGTTGGTGATAGGTTTGTTACAAATTTATCACATTGATATAAGGTCCTTCTGCACCTTGTTTTCCTCACTGTTTTTATCATAAAAGGGTGTTGAATTTTGTCAAGGGCTTTTTCTGTGTGTATTGAGATGATCATATGATTTTTGTCCTTACTTCTATTTACATGATGCATCACATTTATTGATTTGGATATGCTAAACCATCCTTGCATCCCTCGGGTGAAGCCTACTCAGTCGTGATTTATGACCTTCACATTCTGTTTGCCAGTATCTTATGATTTCACCTTTTTTGTTTTTAATGAATTATGTCTTTTCTCTCCTTTTCTTGGTTAGACTGGCTAAGGGTTTGTCTATTTTGGTTAGCCTGTCAAAGAACTAACTCTTCAAGTCACTGATTCTTCATATTTGGTTGTTGTTTTCAATTTCATTGATTGCTGCTCTGATCTTTTAAATATCCTTCCTTGTACTACGTTTATGTTTGGGTTGTTCTTGTTTTTCTAGGATCTTGAGGTACATTCTTTGGTTATTAATTTGAGCTTACTCTGTTTCTGTGATGTTGGCATTCACAGCTATAAACCTCTATCTTAGGTCTGTTTTCATTGTGTGCCATAAGTTCTGGTGTGTTGCACTGGAATTATCACTTAGTTCTAGAAACTATCTTATTTCTTCCTTGATTTCTTCTGTAACCTATTATTTATTTAAGCATGTGTTGTTTGGTTACCATGCATTTGCATAATTTCTGTGTTTTGTTGTTGATTTCTAACTACATTGCGTAGGATTTGATAACATTCGTGGTATAATTTCACTTTTTTACATTTGATTAAACTTGTTTTATTGGCTAGTCTGTAGTCTATTTTGAAGAAAGTTCCATGTGCTACTGAGAAGAATGTGTATTCTGTTATTATTGAGTGGAACACTGTAGCTATCTATAAAGTTCATTTGTTTCAAGGTTTTGTTCAAGTCTGATATTTCTTCGTTGATTTTTTTGTCTAGTTGATCTGTCTATTTTAATAGTGGGGTATTAAGTTCTCCCACTATAAGTTCTTTTATGTTCATCTGATCTTTTATGTCCAGAAGTACATGTTTTATGACATTGGATGTGCCATTTTTGGGTGCATATATGTTAATAATTGTTATCTCTTCCTGTTGGATTATTGCCTTAACCAATACATAGTGACTTTCTTTGCCTCTTTTTATCAGTTTTGACTTGCATTACACTTAGTCCGAATATGTCATAGTCCACCTGCTTTTGGAGTGGGGAAGTTCCCAATGCACGGAACATTGTTTTCCATCCTCTGATTTTTAGTCTGTAAGTTTCTTTTTGGGCTCTTTCTTATATATAGCATCCTGTTAGATTTTTGTTTCTTGATCCGTTCTGCTGGTCTTTGTCTCTTGATTGGGGAATCTAGAGCATTTGCATTGAAAATTATCACTGATAGGTATAATTATTCCTGGTGTTGCCTTATTTTCCTATTGCCGATTCCCTATCTTTCTTTTCTATTTAAGTGCTCAGCTTCCTGGTGTATTCATTCTATCCAAACTTTGTCATCATTAGCTTCACCATCTCTTTCTAGAATATTCTTGAGAAATTTTTGGTGTGCTGGTTTGGTGTCATGAATTTCTTTGAGTGTTCTTATCATGAAACTAGCTCACTTCTGCATCAATTTTGAAAGATAATTTTGCAAGCTATGTGAGGCTGGGTTGGAAATTGTTTACTTTTAGGACTTGAAATACTTCACTCCAATCTCTTCTTGTCTTTAAGGTTTGTATTGAAAGTTTGCTGTAATTCTAATGGGTTTTCCTTTGTGAGTGATTCATTGATTTTATCTAACCACTTTTAAGATTCTGTTCTTATGTTGGACTACTGGGATTCTGACTATGATGTGACATGGCAAGGTTCGGTACTGTATGTGGCTATTTTGAATTCTACACGCCTCATTTAACTGTATGTTAAATTCTCTTCTCTTATTTGGAAAGTATTCTGCTATTATTTCAGCAAATAGGTTTTCAAGTCATTTGTGCTGTCTTCTGATTTCTCACTAATGCCAATTAACCTTAGATTAATCGTTTTTGTGTAAATAGGAGCTACTAGATACATTTTTCATGTCCTTTTGTTATTTTTAAGGCGTCTCTTATTAATCAGTCACAAACCACAGGCCTGTCTTCTAGTTCTGACACCCTGTCCTAACAATGGTCTTTCTTCTGTTCATACTTTCAATAAACATTTCAGTCTCTTGAATTTCTATTTGGAGCCTTTTCATGGGCTCTAATTTTTTTTTTTTTTTTTTTTTTTGGTGCCAGTGATTAAACTCAGGGCCTTGTGCCTGCAAGACAAGCACTCTAGCCACTGAGCCAAATCCCCAGTGGGCTCTAAGTCTTTTATGTACTGGTCATGCATGTTCGTATCATTTTATTTAGCTTGTCTATATTTCTGTTAGTGACTTCTCTAGATTTGCTGATCATCTTGTTTATTTGGCCAAATATCTTATTACTTATATCTTTTGTGAACTTATCAAATGCCTTTTTTATCTGTTTTGTTATTTCTGTACTATCATTTGAATAATTCTGGTATGTGCCTTTTGGTTTCTTTCCCTTCGATGCCACATGGATTAGCTTTGGGGTAGTTGGGAGTTTTTGGTGCCATTTTGTTGGCTTGTCTTCTCATGTTTCCTCATTTTTGCTTATTAGCTTGTGCTGAGGCTTGTGGGTTGATTTTAATGTAGTTTTACTTCTAGTATGGAGGTCTCTTCAGTTAATGTTTGCTTTTCAGTGGTGACCTCTGGGCATGGCTAACTATTGGCCTTTGCCTCTGTCCCAGGATGCAACTCTTCCATTTTGCTGAGATGGGAGTTGAGGCATATTTGGCCCAGTAACTGATTCTCCAGGAATGGGCCACAGTATTGCTAATGACTGCGAGACAATCCAGATATTGCCATCCCAAGAAAATCAATTAGCAGCAACAGCTATGTCATCTTGGCTATAGTAATAAAGCCACCATTAATTATACCATCAAATATAAACTGAATATTGACAAATACTAAGGAACAATAAACCTAATCCATATAAAAATGATTTTTAATTATAGTAGAAATACAAAGACAAACAAAATACTGACTACTGTAGACCTACAGTAAATTTCTACTAAGTATAATAATTTTACCTCCAGTAAAAATAGCACGGTATTAAACAGCAATAGCATAAAATTAACTAACTGTCTAGAGATTCATAAAGCTTAGCAGTTATACATTTAATGGTGCACGGAGGGGATGGGGAACCAGAGAAGGAAAAATTAATCAATGAAATATGAAATGGAGGAGAGAAAATTAGGATAGCCTACCAAGGAGTAAAAGGAAATTAATATTGATAGGGAACAGTTGATGGAAGGAACAAAGAAGAAAAGGGAGAAAAAGATCAACAGTGCAAAAACAGGATACAAAAGAAAGGTAAGAGAAAAAAGTTGGAAGGACTAAAGAAAAAAGGAGAGAAAAGAAATTAAAAGAAGAAAAAGAAAAGGGAGAAAAACCTCAAACTTCCAGAAAGTTCAATGAAAAGATAAAAATAATACAAAATAGAGAAATCAAATAAAGATTGAGTAAAAAAAAAAAAATTCCTGTGTTATTGAATGAGTCATTTCTTCTCAAGACCTGCAGTCTTGCACCCAGTCAGTCATGATTTTCCATGCCTAGCTCTAGGCCCTTTGGATTTCTGAGGTGCCTTCTTGCACCAGAGGCTCCCCTTTGCCCCCGTCAGACTATGGTTCCTGTCCAAGCCAATGCACATGCTTCTTCCTGTTGGTGGACAGAGAACGCAGTCAGCCCTTGGGGTCTCTGCTGGATGTAGGACCCAGGATGTGGGTCCAAGCAGGCTGAACATGGGCTGTTGAACTTCATGTCCTCGGTTGTGGGTTCTGGTTGTTTCTTTCTCTCTCTGGGTGCTGTCCTCATCCAGGATCAGGGCGTTTAATTACCTCTCACCTCTGCTGCCACGTGCCACACCCCCTTGGGGAAGGAGCACTCTTGGCCAACGTGAGTTTGCTTGCTTTCTCGGGGGTGGAGCGCTGCTCCTCCATCAAGGGTCTTCTTGATTACCTGGTGGAGAGCACCACTCCTCCAGAGCGGGTCTATTGCTCTTAGTCTTTCTTGATCTTGACATTTGTGAAGCTGTTTGCACTACTCTTAAAAGTATGGAACCCCTACTTTAAACTTCCTCGATTTGTCTCATTGCTAAATTTCTGCTACAGTCAACTCAATTGAGCTTTGGCTCCCATACCTCTGTTGATCTTTATGATTTCCTGTTTCTGCCTTTCCTCCATCCTGTAATCAAATTTTCCATATTCCACATAGAGGAAATTGTTCCTATCAGTATACTGAAAAATATATGCTGGCTATAAAACAGTTTATGTGGATACAATTGTCTTACTTTCTTCCTTTAATTAATCAAATTATCTAAGTGTTATCTCTTCAAAACACAGAAGTTTATCCATCCAGAAAACCTAGTACAGTTTGAACAACAGCCAAAATTCTTTTCTAAAAGCTAAATATTAGGCCTATTTGTGATGATTTCGGCAATTGGACACTTTAGAGATGTGTATTTCAAAATTATTTAGGATCTGAATTCAATTAGGATAAATTTTGAAAATCCAGTAAATGCAACCATCCAGACATTCTCAATCTTCTCAGGAATAAGATTAGTTCCCATGATTTTTCTTCCTGAGCAATTTCTCTTCTTGGAAGCACTTAAGAGAGGGGCAGCTCTATCTTCCTGGAGTCCAAACAGCCGGTGCTTGGCATCTCTGACTTGGCCAGTGGTACTTTGAGCCCATTGGTAATTCTGGCCATTGGTTCTTGGCAATATGCAACATTCAACTCACCACTCTAAGATCAGTAAGGGAGAGAATTATACATGGAGATAAACTCTTAATGATTACCTTTGTTTTTGCGAAATTTGAGTGAGGTCAAGATGTTCAGAGTCAAATTAAAAACTCAGCGTTCCCTGTGGTCTGTGAGAACAAGGACTTAGTGTTCTGAGTTAGGGTGTCATGGCAGCTACAAGACACAGAAGCCCCAGATAACCTAAGCCGGTCATTTCCCTTGATTTTTTCCTCTGTAAAGTGAGAATTACATAACAGAGGTAACCTATGGAACGGTCAGAAAAACGGCTCCAAAGACCGATGCGCATGCTTCCACAAATATTCAGCGCAGACAGTGATCATTTGAGGGTTATTGTGTGCTGCTTGACCTCTTTGCAGACAGGGCAGTTTACTGACAGAGCAACTGCCACCTCCCCTTATTCAAAGCAAACTCTACAGAACATTCTGATGGATGGTGCCTCTAAAAGTCTGCTGTCAACCTGCAGTAAGCAGCATTTTTCAGAATACAGACAGACATCAGGGTGAAATTGCCATTTGTGGTGGCTGACAGAAAGATGAGGTTCATCTTATGGGCATTCTTAAAACACAGTCGAGCCTTGTCTGGACTGGGCGTGTGCAGTCTCTCCTCCTCATCCCCTAAGTGTACAGATTCTTGGTTGCACCGCACATGGTGGAAGAATGCACATGTGCATGGTGTCACACACACACTCACACCACACACCACACACTACCTTTCGTTCAGTCGCCCGCTGCCTCTTCTTCCAAATGCCCTTCCTCCCTCTGCCCTCTGCCCCCTGCCCCCGCCTCACCTCCCTAAAACCCCAGCACTCTTTGCGAGAACCCCTGTCCTGCACCTTCCCACTGCCCGTCCGTAGTGAAACGCGTCAGCTCAGGTCTTAGCCGGAGGATCTTCTCCCAGGTGACTGAAGTGCTAACCTGATCTGTTCTAAGGAGATAATGAACAATAATGCCTTTGTGTATTTCCTCTCCTCTTGCCTTATTTCAACAAAAGCTTCCTGCTGTCAGTGCTTTCAAGTCTCATGGCAGAACCACTGAATTCGTAGGCTTTCAAGGTAAAGATTTTTCTTCGTTCATGAATCTTGCCCCATAGGCATCCTCTTCTTTCCTTCATATTCGCTTTTTCCTTTTCATTTTTCTGTACATGATTTTCCTTTCCTCACTCCCTTTCTCCTCTGTGCTTCAGAATTCCTTTTGTCGCTTTCCACAATCATCCCTTTTCCTTTTCAAGAACGTTTGCTCACCTTTGTGACTGATATCCGGGTTCTTCCATCTTTCAACGCTGGCTCTTCCTATCACGTTTAGGTGCATCTTCCAAATCTACAAAGGACAAGGCATACTTTTCCTTCCTTTTTGTAACAGTCTGCCATCGAGACAGGAAATGGAACAGTCACTAGCACGGGCGTTTCCTTAGGACCAGCCACTCTGGGCCCATCACTGAACACACTCATTGTAGAGTTGTCCTAAGCAGTGTCTTTGTCCTGGAGGGCATTCCAAATTCACGTGTGGTTACCCCCCTGCCTTTGCGCATATGTGTACAGACACACAAACACACACACACACACACACACGCACACACACGCATTTACTCTTACAAATGAGATCTGATATAGCCTTTAATTTGCAGTTTGCCTTCAAGGAACTTAGTTGTAGTCCTTTTAGATATGCTCCCTCAGCTGAATCAGTTTTAATAAAACACAAATTAGTGGATGGGGCTTAAATATGCCAATCCAGATAAAGCGTACAGGCTTACTGTAATGTGAACCTTCTAAATAAGAATTTGCTGGAATAAATATGATGCCTTGGGGAGAATTTGGCAATATCAGCTAATTAAGGAGAAAAACAGTGACACCACCTTTGGAAGGAATCTAAGATGCCATATAATTCCATTTTATTCTTGGGAAGCCTTGACGACTATGACATAGGTGATCCAGATAAAACATCAGTTTTAAGACCTTGAGGGAGGAAGAAATTGACTTGTTCCCAGTTCCAGAGATATCAGTGGAAGGATCAAGCCTGGATCCTGGTTCTTGGCAATTTGCAATTCAGACATTTGGAAATTATTTTTTTTTTTTCTGAGAAATTTGCCTTAAAGTTAATATCAGTTTCTTTATTCTTCACCACCCTCCAACTTGATCTGGAATTGTTAGCAATGCTAACGATGACAGAATTTTATTTTTCCTTCTGGCAACTCATTCTCATTAGACTTACTGTATGCTAAACTTTGGATGAAAAGAAAATAACAACTTTACTTTGGAGTTGGACAAAAGTTCACTGACCTGGAAATTATTAAGTGGTTTGTCTCCTACTTACACTATGAGCAATCATTTATGTAAAGGTAGTGATAATAGGAATTTTCCTACAGCAGATGTACTGTGTACTATAATTTGGGCTCATTGGTTCGTATTTGTGTGCTTTTAAAGGTTTGGGACAAATTCCGGCAGATTACAGCAAGCCTTCTGTTGACTCATTAGGCTGCCTTAACAATTTCATGAATCATAAACATAAGATTCAAAAACAGACTTTAAAGTAAGAAGGGAACTCCTCAATCATGGGGTCCAACCCCTTGTAAAGGCTCCCAGGACCGACAGGGGTACAGGAGGTCTCCTGACTCAGACATTCTTGCGCGTTCTGTCACCTGGTAAAAGGTTGGTGCGGAATGCATGAGATTTGTAAGACAATGGCAAGTGTTTCTTCAGAGCTGAGCAATTGCCCCCACCCCAGTCTTAGTACCAAGTGCTGATATTTGCTGGCAGACTGGCTGGGACAAGATACACAGGACCTCACCAGAGAACACCGGGTATTTCCTGTGTGAAGTTGACTGGCTTAATCAGGAATTGCACCCATGATTTCATATTATGTTGAGAATTAAATCTTCCCACAACGTGGCTTGTGGCACTACATATCTGTGAAACACTTGACATCCACAAAAACAGGGAAGAGAGAGGGAGATACTGCAGGAAAAGGAAAAACACAAATATCACAGTGTTTCGATTTTAAACGCATCGGATCCGAAAAATCCATAGATTTAGACTGGTTTTCAAATCCAAAAAAGATCTTTACACCATTCCATTTATAAACATAAACACAACTGTGTAAAACTGCCTTTTTCGGTAGGCCCCTAATGTTCAACTCTTGGCAATTTCTCATAGTTCGCCCTAATACCGTATTTAACAATCTTAATGTGGAGACATACGGGTTTCCGCATATAGGGACAGGGAGTTTGGCTTCTGCTTTTGTGCTGGGTTCCTTAAAATTAATTGGGCTATTCTACATTCTGGTTACCTGTGTGCATTTATACTGACTCTGAAAGACGGCGGTGAACAAACCAGCCACGCTGCTCTGCTCCTTGCAGGCCGGCTGAAGCGAGCCCCTAACCGCCTGTTTTCCCGCCCACACAGCGTGCATTTCTCCGAAGGACCCAGGAGTCAGCTGCCGGCTGTCTCCCACGGACCGTCTCCCAGGGACCCTCTTTCTTCGAGCTCCCCTCCTGCGCTCCTAGAAACGTCCGCTGTCTTGGGGCCCTGCATGCTCTGACACTTCTGCTTGGCTAAATGAGGGCTAATAGCAGGGATCGGCTGCCAGCGATTACGGGCGCTCTGTGTGGAGCCTATCTGACCTTTTTATTATGGAAAGGTGTTAAGCCAGTTATTAAGGGAAGAGAAACTGAAAAGAAACCATACTTTTAAAAAGTGGCAAAGCAGCCTACTTACAAATCGCCGACCTTTAATTATCTCGGAAGCAAGAACTTCCTCATTATGAATGACGGAAGAACACAAAGTTGCAGGCTTATCACCTAACGATAAACCTGCGCTGGTGTCTGTTAGAGTTTTCTGGATTAATGTACTGAGGTGCTGATTTCGGGAGCTCAGACCACACTTAGTGGTCAAGGAAGCAGGTTAGTCACGGAATCGTACAGAACGCTGGTGCAAACTGCGGCCTTTGCTGAAAAGGGGGCAGCACCTGGGAATTCGTGTCCGGGCTTAGCTCAGACCCCGAAGGTGAAGTAGCTCGGCGCAGAGCTGGCATGTATCTGAAAACGTCCTGTTTCTACTGCTCGAGTGCTTTGTTCCTTCACAGATGTTAAATTCTGAACTGGGGGGTTTTGTTTTGTTTTGTTTTGTTTTTGGTACCAGGGATTGAACACAAGGCCTTTGCACTGACCTACACGTCCAGCCCTAAACTGAGTTACTTTCATCTCCTCCCCTTTCCTTTACTTGTTCAACATATAGTATAATTTTTGTTTGAAAAAGTACCAATTTTTGTTTTGACCAAGAATAAGGAAAACTTATTTAAACTTCAAAATGTGTCTTGCCCCTACACTTACCACTTACTAAACCAAACAGATTTTGTTTTGTTGGGTTTTTTGTTGTTGTTGTTTTCTTTTAGGTTTGAAAGTGTCTGGTTCACTTTTTTTTTTCCCTTCCTTTTTGGTGCAATGCCTCATTTCAAGATATAGTATTATAAATATTATCATTTCCAGGCCAAATACAGGCGAAAGTCCTAGAAGAACACAATTTTGCAGACTAAAGATTTTTAGAAAAAAAATTGGATAAGCCATGTATAAGCGTCTCAATTTTGAGGTGCTTAAAATAGAAAGTATCAAAATGTATCACTAGCCCAAATCCTCATCTGACCTACATCTTTTCATGGTTATTGACCTTGAAGTTTGCCCTCTATTTGTCGGTCAAAGACCCCTATATTCTATTCAGGATGGATTTCTTGGTTTTGTAAAATATAAGGGTCACTGTTTCTCAGGCAGCTGCTGTTTATTTGGTAAGTCTTACTAATCCTTTTCCATTAAAACAAAAAGACACACAGTTTATCAAAGAAGTAAAAACAGACTGTTGCTGGATACTTTCACATGCTAACTGGCATAGGAGTCTTGTACATTTTGTTTTCATGAGATATCTAAGTTACATGAATAATACACGAGGAAAGGGGGTGATTTCTCAAACATTATTTTTGGTAGTTCTAAAAAACCAAACCCAAGCGGAATGTATATGTGTGCGAACACTTCATCCCGTTGCCGTGGGTATAGGAAAGGAATCATTAATCAACATTCACCAGCGCCTTGTTAGGACACTGCTAACTTGGGGTGTGTACGTTGTGAAACGGATTCTGTTAAGGTTTCTAACCTTTTTTGATACTGTCATTCAAAGATATTTTGTATTCTTCTCCATTTATCTGATTTGACTCCAGTCCATTTTGTGGTGTTGGCTGGGTTTTTGGGTTGAATCAAATTTTCCATACAACCCCAAATGCCTTCGCTTCTCCCTCCCAGAGTGTTCCTTAAATGAGGACTAGAGGGCTGAGGAGGAGCTTGTATCAACCTGCCTGGGAAGCAAGTTCATGTCGTCTCCTTCTCCTTTAATAAAACTAATAACTAGAGCTTTTACCTGGAATAGTGGAGATATTAAAAGTGAATATGAAAATGCACAGTAGCTATTTAATCGTGCTTGAGCTTTCTAGTGGTTCTCTTGCTTAATGCTCTTTAATTGATGGAGCAGACGTGCTGGGTATCTGGAGATGGACTGATACCTACCCGGATTTATGCGGCCTAGAGTCCGGGTCTGAACTTGTTAGCCAGCGGAGAGCAGAGGGGTCTCCTTCCGCTGTGATTGGGGACAAACTACTGTAGTGCAGTTCATTCAGGGAGAAAAGTCAACTACCAAAGGGCAGTTCAGTTCACAGCCGAACCACAACTTTTAGTCCTCTGATACGGCGAAGGCAGAACCAATGTAATTATCCTGGTAAATCAAACCACAGATTGTTTCAGACTCTAAGGTCACTGTGAAAGGTTATTGACAGTGAGCCTGTGCGTTTCCCTTTCTTGACATGTTTCCTGCCCACTCCTCCCCAACCTCATGTTCGCCAGTTCCCCCTCTTGTCCAAGTGTGTGTGACCTCCCTGGGGACCCTCTCTCACAGCTCCATGAGGACATGTGACTCTGGTGAGCTTACTACTTCTCTCTGAATGCATGCAACTACCCTTAAAACTGCATTGAGCTTGCTGGTTCAGACATTTTAATTTTTTAATGTAGGAAAGAAGTGGAAAGCAAAAGAGAATTAAAAAGAGCAAAAATGGGGGAGGGGCACTGATATTTTTTGAGGAACTGCTATGAGCCAGACATCGTGCCTGGTATTTTAGGAACTTTGTTTCATAAACATCTTTAATATAATCAAGATATTGGAGGTTGAATTTATTAGGATACTTTTCTCTATTTTCAGTCATCATTTATCCAGTAGACAGAGCTTTGTGCTTCTGACTCTCCTCTAGATGGCCTTCGAAGGATAAATCTCCTTGAGACAAAAGAACATTAAATTATAGCAAGCACAACTCTTTACACTACTTTGAATACACAGAGTAGACCCAATAGTTTAGAGAGAGACCGACCGGATCATGGTGTTTAGGAGGGGAAAAAAGCCTGAATTCATTTCAGAACTTTATGCTAACTGGCTATGTGAATCATTTAATCTCTCTATCCTTCTGTTTTCTCATTAGAATGATGGCTATAAAAATAGTTCATACCTCAGTGTTGCTGTGAAAATTAAAATAGCACTCCAGAAAGGTAGGTATTTTTATAATATCCAGGTCGATGCATAAGCAGGTACTGATTTTAGAATATGAAGCTATACACAAGTTTATAAAAGCATAGACAAAGTGGGTTGAAAAAGACTATACATGAAAGGAACAAAAATGTCAGATTATCCTTAAACAGTCTTAGGTTTCTCCTTTCCTTTCTACTGCACAGTTAGGTGGGTACACCACCTCATACACCAGCCAGAGTCCAACTATAAAATGATTTCTGAACTTTACTCACTTGTCTTGCCACCCTAAAATATATCTTTCCATATAACGTTTCCCTCCTTACTTTCTGAAGAGCACATTTCTAGTCTAGTGATAAAAGCTCTCAGGATCTGAATCCATTCTCCGATTTTAATTCTGTTTCTCATGATCTCTTGCATTAGTACTTGAATTCACTTGGCTTGTAGCTTACTATGCCAACTTTGTCCCTCTCACAGCCCTCCTTTCTTGTCCTCTTCATCTATCCAAATTCTGCCCACTTTGCAATACCCATATCTTTTGTGTCATTCCCTGGTCAACTTGTGGGTAAGATGGGATAGCCACCTCCTTGGTGAGGCTATTTTGCATACTGCACAATGGTCATGGACTAGTCACGCCTGGTATTGTGCTATATTAGTTAAGGCTCCTTACCAGACTGGCAGGAGAGTGTCAAAGGAAGAGAACTGCTTTCCTACTGGCCTTAAAGAATCAAACTTTCCCATTGTAGAGAGAGCCACATGGCAGGGCATGGAGAGTAACCTTTAGGATGTGAAATCAGTCTCTGGCTGACATTCTGTAAGAAAGTAGGGATCTCAGTCTTACAGGGAAATGAATTTTACCATTAATCAGTCAGCTCAGAAGAGAATCCTTAGCCTCAGATGATATCACAGTCCCAGATGATACCTTGATTTCAGGCTTGGGAAACTCTGAGCAGAGGACCCTGTTTAAAAATATCAAACTCATGATCTACTAAAGCTACAAGATGATAAATGAGTTGGCTTAAGCGAAAAAAAAAAACCATAATTTGTGGTACTTTGCTATATAGAAATACAAAACCAATACAGTGGGTAATAAATTCATCTTATTCTGGACTTTTCTTTGTTGGGAGGATTTTAATTATTGATTCAATCTCATTATGTGTTATTGGACTAGTTAAACTTTCTATTTCTTCATGATTCATTCTTACTAGGTCTTATGCAAGGAAGCAAAGTCTAGAACCAGAAAACTTTACTAGTGAATTCCACCAAATGTTTAAAGAAGAATTAAAACCAAATTCTTCCTGAACTCCTCCAAAAGCTGACTAATAGAGAACACATGTGCATTTTAGGAAGCCATCATTACTCTGATAGCAAAGCCAGACAAGGTCAATATAAGAAAAGATAACTATGGGCCCTCTCCTTTGAACACAGACGCAAAAGAAAGTGCTAGCAACCTGAATTCAATAGCACATCAAAAATCTTATATATCACAACTAAGGGGGATTTATCTCTGGCATGCAAGGATGGCTCAACATACGCAAATTGATTAAGGTCCTATATCACATTAATGGATTTAAGAACAAAAGTCATATTATTGTCTCAACAAATGCATTTTATGCATTTGAAAAAAAATTCAGCATACTTCCATGATATCAGTGCTCAATAAACTAGATATAGAAGAAATTTACTTCAACATAATAAAGGTCATATATGAAAAGCCCACAGCTTAACATCTTACTCAATAAGGAAAATCTAGAAGCTTTTTCTTAAGATCAGGAACAAAGCAAGATGCCCATTTTCGCAACTCCTATTCAATATGCTGCTGGAAATCCTAGCCAAAACGATTAGGCAAGAAAAAGAAATGAAAGCCGAAGAAACAAAGACATAAAATTATCTGTTTGTAGATGACATAAACTTATATATGAGAAATGCTAATTACTCCATAAAAACTGTTAGAACTATTAAAATATAGTAAAGTTGCAAGACAAAATGTTATCATACAAAAATTATTGGCATTCTATCTATAATAATAAACTATATAAAAAGAAAATTAAGAAAAGAATCTCTTTCATAATAACATAAAGAAAAATAAAATACTTACCATTAAACAACCCAACAGGGTTGGGGATTTAACTCAGTGGTAGAGTGCTTGCCTAGCAAGCACAAGGCCCTGAGTTAGATCCTCAGCACATAAAACAAACAAACACACACACAGAAGCCCAACAGGTGAAGAATTTGTACACTGAAAATTACAAATCACTGATGAGATAAAATTTAAAAGAAACAAATAAATGGAAAGGCATCCTATGTTCATGGATTGGAAGACTTACTATTGTTAAAATGTTCATAACACCAAAGAAATCTACAGGTTCAGTACAATCCCCATCAAAACTCTAGGGGCTTTTGTTTGTTTTGTTACAAAAAGTGAAAAGGCCATAAAATACTTAGGGAACCACAAAAGACACCAAGTAGCCAAAGAAATCTCGAGAAAGGAGAACAAAGCTGGAAGTATCACACTTCCTGATTTCAAAACATATCACAAAGCTCTAGTAATTAAAACAGTATGGTATGGCCATAAAGAGACATTTAGGCCAATGAAACAGAATACAGTATGGAACCCAGACATAATTCCACATATATGCAATCAACCGATTTTCAGCAATAATACCAATGATATACAACGTGTAAAGGATAGTCTCTTCAATGATGCTGTTGGGAAAACTAGATGTTCACAAGAAAAAGAATGAAACTTTACTTGTACCTTACACCAGTACACAGGATCAACTCAAAATGGATTAAAATATTTAAACATAAGACCTGGTGCTGTACATAACACCTAGAATAAAACAGGGGAATAGTTTTACAGCACTGAGGTTGGCGATGATTTCTTAGATGCCACACCAAAAGCACAAGCAACCAAAGCAAAAATAGACATGTGGATTATGTCAAACTAAAAATTTCTGCCATATACAGCAAAGAACACAATCAACAGAGTGTAAAGATAACCTCCATATGGAATAGGAGAAAATATTTGCAAACCATATACCTAATTAGGGATAAATATCCAACTATATAAGAAATTCTACAATGCAGTAGCAAAGCAAACAAACAAACAAACAAAAAAGAATATGGGCAAAGGGCTTAATCAAGCCACTGAGAAAGTTCAGGTTCAGAAGGGAGAATTTGGGAATTAGAGCACTGTGTCACTTACCCGTCCTCCTGCAGCACTGTTGGGGCCAGAACTCTTTCTTAGTGTTAACAAGGGCTGAAGAGAGCACCGGACAAGTTCTTCACCTTGGACTGACAGCAGTGTTGTGGAGATAGTAGGTTCAGACTTTTACAAGGTGGTATTACTGAACTACAATTAAATGTAATAAAATACATGCATCTTGGTCTACAGTTTGGTGAGTTTTGACAAAGGTATACGCTTAAGTTACCACTATCCCAATCAAGATATAAAACATTCTCATCACCCTAAAAAGTGTTCTTGTGTCTCTGCTATTGATAATTCCACACTCTTTTGCGCAACCAACTGCAATATTTTTCAGTTACTATAGTTTTCTCTGTTTTATAATTTCCCATATTAGGAATCATATGCTATGTGATACTTAGAAATAGCTTCTTTCACTTATAATATTTTTCAGATTTTCTCACATTGTTGCTTGTATCAACAGTTTTTTGCTTTTTATTGCTGAGTATCATTCTATTGCATGGACCACATATGTACTATAATTAATTTATGCATCATTTGAAATGATTCTGAAAAGGTGATTCTTTTAGTCTTTCTAATTTATATGTACACACTCATATTTGAATGAAGCTATTTTATTACTTCCTTTCAAATGTTTATGATTTTAATTGTTTCTCGCCTTATTACACTGGCTAGGATCTTCTATACAGTGCTGGATAGAATAGAAATGATGAGAATGTACATTGTTATCTTCTTTCTGACCAGGGTCAAAGCATTTATTATTTTACCGTGTTATGATCTTAGCCATAGTTGTTTTTTATTTGTTTGTTTTGTTTTTATTTTTATTTCTTTTGGTAGATATCATTTATCATACAGAAGAAATTTGGTTCTTTTCCTAACAGGCCAAGAGTTGTCATGGAACTGTATTGAGTTTTTTCAAATCTTCTTCCCTACCTCTTTCATTTCGTTAATGTAATGAATTACATTGACTTAATTTCTATGGTTAAATTAACCTTGTGCTCTTGATATATGTTCCAATTGGTATGATGTATTAATTGTTTTAATATTGCTAAATTATATTTATTACAAATTAGGTAAGAGGCTTTTTGTCTATGTTCATGAAAAATATTAGGCTTTATTTTCTTGTAATAATTGGTTTTTGCATTGGGGAAATCTGACCTCATAAAATATAGATGAATAGATTTCCTCCCGTTCTATTTCCTAGAAGAGTTTGTATAGAACTGTTATTTCCATCTTAAATATTTGATAGACTTCGTCATTGAAAAGAGTGGGTCCGAGATTTTCTTTGTTAAAAGGATTTAAAGTTTGAATTCAACTTCTCTAATAGATATGGGATTACTAACATTTTCTATTTCTTCTTGTGATAGTTTAATAATTTTGTCTTTCAATGAAATTTGTCTTTCAATTACACTCAATTCGTGCATAGTAACACCAATGCCTACAGGATCTGTGGTAATACATTTCATTTATTCCTGATACTGATCATTTTGGTCTTCTCCTTATCTCCCCCCCCCAGTCATTCTAATTGGAGGTTTATCAATTTCATTTATCTTTTCAAAGGAACAGCTTTTAGTTTATGTAAAATCCCTCCATCTTTGTGTAGTTTCTCTTTCAATGATTTCTTCCTTTAATTTTTATTATCCTTTTTCACAGTACCAGCATCTCACAAATTTTGATATTTTATGTTTTCACTTTCAATTAGTCTAAAATATTGTCTTCTTTCTCTTATATTTCTTATTTGAAACATGAGTTAAAGAATATTAATTCCAATGTTTCTAGGTGGCTTTTTTTTAGTGATTTCAAATATTTTATCATGATCAAATAAGATGTATGACATTAATAGTTTTAGTTATTGAGATTTGATTAATAACCTAGAATATGGTATATGCTAGGGATTACTCCATGTCTACTTGTTACAAGTATACATAACACCTACTGTTGGATGCTCTGTTACAATAATGTTAGGCAAATACCCTGACAGTGTTGCTCAATTTTTCAATATCCTTATTGATTTTCCATTGGCATGCTCTATCAATTGCTCAGATAGGGTCACTGAAGTTTCCAGCTATAATTACTGATGTGTCTGTATCAGTTAGGTCAGTTATTTCTTTATGTATGTTCAAGCTCTGAAATCAGCAACACATATTACAATTATTATGCATTTGTTAAGAATTGACCCACTTATTGTAATAAAAGGTTCGTCTTTATCCCTGCTAGTATTTCTTGTCTAATTAATTTGTTATAACCACTATAGGATTCTTATAATATTTTCATGGCATATCACTTACCATCTGTATTAGTTACAGTTCTCTAGAGGAACAGAACTGGCATAAAATATATATACAATTATATAAAGCAATTTATTAGGTAGGTTTGTAGGATCAGAGGCAGAAGAGTCAGAGTGGTTGTCTACAGGATCAAAGGCAGTAGAACACAAAATGGCTGTCTGTGTGCTGGTGAGCCAGAGGATCCAGTAGTAAAATGGCTGCCTGTGTGCTGAAGGGTCAGAGAATCCAAAAGCAGTCAAATGTCAAAGGCATGGAAGCTCAATCAGAGTCACTGGTATGAGATGGCATTAGAAGCCTGAAGAGTCTGCACTGGAAGATTGAAAACCAATGTCCAAAGGCAATGATGAAGACTGCAACTCTTCCAAAAAAAGGAAACACTTTCTTCTTCTTTCCCTTTTTATTCTGTCCAGGCTGAAGACTACTGGTAGGTGACACTCACATATGGGGTGGGTCTTCCCCTCTGAGCTTGCTGGCCTACCTGTCAAACATCCACAGACACACCCAGAGTTTACTAATCTGCTAAACAACTCTTACTCAAGTCAAGTTGACATATGACTACAATCACACTGTCCTTTTGCTGTAAGTCTACTTTTGTCTGTATATTTAAAGTGAATATTTTATAACTTGTTCTGGGGACGTGTTTGTTTAATTTAAAAATCAATACTTTTAAGTTGGTCTTTTTAGTTCACTTACACTAACATAACTAACATTATGTTTACTTTTAAATCCATCATCTTGCTGTCTCTCAATGTCTGGCTTTTTCTTTTGTTGTTGTTGTTTGCTTTTTTCCATTTTTAATGCTATTTTCTGTACCTTACGTTTTAGTGGTTGCTCTGGGTTCAAATATGGATATATGTAATTGGAAGGCTGAGGAAGGAGGGCTACTGTGAATCCAAGGCCAGTCTGGACTACGCAATGAGTTCAAGGTAAGCAAACTATGAACTACATAGCAAAACTGTCTCAAGATAAGAAACAGGGCACTGAGGATTTAGCTCAGTGGTTAGAGTGCTTGCCTAGCAAGCACAAGACCCTGAGTTAGATCCTTGGCATGAAAAAAAACCACAAGAAACAAAAAGACAAAATATGCTATTAAATTGAACACAATCTTCTGTTAAATAATGTACCACTTCATATATAATTTAGGAATTTTCAAAGAGTATGCTTCCATTTCCCCCATCTTTTTTTACTATTGTAATGCATTTTATCTCTGTGTGTGCTATAGTCCTCTGGTGCATTGTTGCTATAAATTTTTTTGTTCCATTTTGTTTTGGTGCTGGGGATCAAATTCAGGGCCTTGCGCTTGCTAGGCAAATGCTCTACCACTTGAGCTAAATCGCCAACCCTTGTTACTCTATTTGATATGATTTGAGTGTGAACCCCTGCAGGTTCTTGTGCTGGAAACATGGTCCCTTGTAGGTTAGTGCTGGAGACTGATAGACTTGAAGAGATGGGGCCTAGTGCAGGGTAATTAGGATACTGGGGTCCTGTGTTTGGAAGGGGTTAATGTAGTTCTTGTGTGACCTTGTTAGTTCCTGAAAGTATAAGTTCTTATAAAAAGAACGAACCTGGCCCCTGCATCTGCCCAGCTTCCTGTCTCACCATGTGGTGTTTTCTACATGTCCTCCCACTATGATAAAGCCATCTGCCATGAGTCCCTCAGCAGAAGCTACAAAATAAGAAGCCCAACTGTGCACTTTCAAGCCTTCAAAATTGTAGGTTAAATAAACCTTTTCTCTTTGCAAAGTACCTAGCCCCAGATATTTTGTTACACCAACAGAAAATGAAGGCAACTGTTATTTTTTTAATGTCATATTTTGATTAATTTTTAAAAAATCAGAAAGTGAGAAAATATATTTTTCATACTTGTCGTATTTTTTTCCACTTTCTTTTTCTTGTGGGTGAATCAGAGTTTTCATATGATTTTATCTTCCTTTAGCCTAGACAGTTTTCAACATCTTCCCTCAACTTTGCTAAAAAGATGTATTTTTACTCTGTTCTAATGGATAATTTCACTGGATATAGGATTTATTTTTCTTGCTGTTGTATTTCCTAAAGGCATTATTCCATTGTCTCCCAGATTACATTCTTTAAAAATGAGAGGCCAGCACTAATTTTTACATTTATTATTCTGCATGTAATGTACATTTCTTTTCTCTGGCTACAGTCATCATTTTGCTCTAACTTGATTATAACATGTGTTGTTATGATTTCATTTGTGATCATCTTGTTTGGGTTTGGATTTGTTTAGCTTCTCGCATGTGTAGATTCATTGCTCACAATAAATTTGAAAAACTTTTGATTGTTATTTCTTCAAATATTTGTCTCTGCCCCAGTTTTCTCTTTTCTTTCTGGAACTCTATACATGTCTGACCACCTTCTACTGCCGCAGGTAATACTAAAGCTTCCTTTCACTGTTCTAGTCTTTTTTTTGCACTGTATTTAGCTTTAGATTGTGTTTTTCCATCACTGAATCTTCCGATCGTCCCACATTATCAGTTTCCTTGGTGCCATAAGAAGACACACCCACTGGATGACTCCAAACCACAGAGTTCTGTTCCCCCCACTCTTCCCGAGGCCAGAAATCTGAAATGGGTACATTAACAGGGCTCTGCTCACCCTGAACCCGCAGGAAGCCCCTTCTACACCTCCTCCAGCCTCTGGTCTCTGCTGGCTTTCCTTATCTATGGAGGGATCGCTCTCATCTCTGCCTTCACTATCCCATAGTCACCTTATCGTGTGCCTCCTCCTGCTTCTCATATGACCACAGTCCTAGTGGAGTAAGAGTCCATTCTGTGCCAACATGGTCTCATTAACTAAACCATTTAGATGTGTAATGTTGCTGTTTCTAATGAGATCATGATCCGAAGTACTGCAGTTTTGCCGTGCAGCCTTGTCTACTTTGGGGAAACCACCTAAACCATAATGCTAGTGTCTCAGTTTGATCAACTACAACAGAGTACCATTGACCAGGGGGCTTATAAGTTCCAAATGTTTATTGCTCATAGTACTGCAGGCTGACAGTCTGATCAAGAGACCAGCATGGTCTGGTTCTGGTGAGGGCTTCTTTCCAGAATAAACACAACAGAGCACTGCTCTGCCATAAAGAAGGATAAACTTGAGTCATATGTAGGAAAATGGATGCACCTTGAGACCATAATGTTAACTGAAATAAATCAGATGCTCAAGCTGAAATATCACATGGTTTCTCTTAACATGCAAAACCCAGGTTGTAAAGAGCAAAATAAAAGAGAGATTACAGGAAATAAGGAGATACAGATTTCTCAAATGAGAAAGGGATCAAGAGATGGACAAGGGGGAAGGAAGGGAGGGGAAGGGAGTAAATAAAGGAAGTAAAATATCTTACATGAATATACCGTCTCCACACAAGGAATGTAGACACACATTGCACACATGTACCAATTTAAAAAAAATGAATTAAATCCTGCTATCTTTTCATAGTGTCCTCACATGGTGAGACAAGAGCAAAGGAGGCCTTGGTCCTGCCCAGGGTGAGTCCCAGTCCTGACACCACACTCTCTTTACCTTGGCACCCCGCATGGCCCTGACTTCTAACACGATCACGGCAGGGGTTAGGATTTCAACACAACATTCAGTCCATGGTGGTTAGTAAAGTTCACATTCAAAAGGCTCTATTTTCCACCTCTGTAAATTAGTTTTCCTTTCGAAAAATGTATTTTTCATTTTTATTTTTGTATTTGTAACAGCTGTTTTACAATCATTGTGTGCTAATTCTATTATCTATTTCTGGTTATATTTCTGTTGGTTTTTTTTTTTTTCTTGGTTTTCCTGCTTCTTTGTGATTGGATGTCACACATTGAGAATGTTATGCTGTTCGATGCTAGGTTTTGTTTGTCTTTAAAATTTATTGGGCTTTTTCTTTCTGGAAGGCCAGGACGTTCCTTGTGGAGTAACTTGAGCATTTCAGGTTTCTTTTTAAGCATTGTTTAGGGTGGGCCTACTGTATGCATTGCACTAACACTGGTTTAGCTCTACTATAACGTGTGACTCTTTTGCAGTTTCTACTAAATTCTACAAGCATCCGTAATGTCTGTCTGCTCTGATTGAACAGAACAGGAATCTCTCCTCACCAGATATGAGCACTGGGAGATGTTAATCCTGCACTTCTCAATAGTTTTTCTCTGCCTGGAATCATAGAAATCAGTCTCTATGTTCGTAATATAACAGCATATTGAGTAAAGAATTTAAGCGGACTCCTGGCCTGCCTCCTCTCTCTCTCTCTCTCTCTCTCTCTCTCTCTCTCTCTCTCTCTCTCTCTCCCTCTCTCCTTGTTTTCTCCCATAACTTCTTGGCCCAAGAGGGTTGAGTTGTTGAGTTTGCACAATCCTCAAATTTAGATTTCTGTCTCCTTAACTTAATGAGACACTGTTCTGTGCTACAAGCTGGAAAGTGCCTCCAGGCAGAAACCCAGTGCGATCTGAGGTTGCTCGCTATTTATTCTTCTTTTGGAGACCACAATCTTTTGCTGCCTGTTTCCCCAATGTCTGAACATTATTGTTTCATATATTTTGTCCAGTTTTGTAAGTACTTATGCTGCAACATAAGTCTGGTACTGCTTTGTCCCACTATGTAGCATGTATGTGTCTTACCAAGGTTCCCAGAATAATTGATATTTCTTACTCAGTTTGTTTGGTCAGCACAATAATTATCATGGATTTGAATGATCTTTTTTTCTGTGGAGATGATTAAGTCCTGTGGATTGAGTACGACTGAGGGTTGAAAGTTAGCATAGTCCTTAATTGTGGTAGAACAGTGGATGTTCACAAATGCTTCTCTTCACGAAAAATTTGGGTTTTTGGATGGAAGTTTCAGCAGGACTTTGCTTCCATTCATGAACTCCATATCCTGAACATGACCACGGCCATCTTTCCTGCACAAACACCAACTCGACCGTCTTTTCCAGGATTGTGGAACGAATGAAGTTTGCGAACTGAGGTACTGTTGCCTTTCAGGAGCCCTTCAAGTTGAAAACAGAATGCTTCTGGTGTCTTTAGCAGCAGGGGAAACAAAAGCAAACGCACAACAACATTTACCATTTACCACATTGGTAAGTAGGTCCAAGGCTCCAGGAGATGTGTTGGTTTTGTCTACCAAAGAAAATACATGTGTGACGACAATTGCTCTTTGAGCCACCAGCCACCATTTTGTTGAATTTATGAACATGAACTGCTATTTTCCAGAATCCATCTGTCTTATGCACAATCCTGAGAAGATGTCTGAATAAGAACGTGTTAGTATTTACCGTCCCTGTATCAGTCAAGTCTTTGCGGATGTTACGACTCTCTGTGGTCCTCTAGGAATGGGATATTGATTTTAGTTTAGTTTATTTGGTAAGCGTAGGAGGTTCTAGGGCTATTTGGTCTATTTTCCCATAATCCCTCTCATTTCGTACATTAGAAAGCCAATATGTGGGTTCAGTCACTTGTTGAGTTTCTCTATTCCAACTCTAGGCCAAAATTTGGAAAATAAATATGAGCTAGTTTTGTGGCCCCATCGGCTTACTGTGATAAATGGTCAAATGATAAATGGGCCAAAATGATAAAATCGATCACCTGACCTCCATTAGCCCTCCTCTCTGACTGGTACTGAACCAGTGTGACTTTTGGTCTCAGGACTCAGTATCAGTTCAGAGTCAATGCCCAGTGATTTCTTCCAAATCCTAGTTATCCACCCTTCCCTAGTGCATAGTTACACTTATAAGAAGTTCCAGTCTATTTGGAGAACAAGGACCACAATATAAATTTTTGACAGTACATAAGCTGAAAGCTAGCTTTTTCTAGAAGGACACACTATGTCTATGCTACAGTTATCTCTTAAGTGTTCATGACTATATTGATATTTCTATGTTCCTCATTCAAGCCAAGCTTCTTTTTCCAGGTGGTAAATACTTGTGAGATGCAATTATGTGAATCTGACCTCCTTGAATTACACCGTATTTTTTCTCATAGTCCTTCAAACTGTATAGTACAAGCTTTCTACTTTCTTTTCCTCTAGGAAATGTACTTTTCTTATATTATATCCATCTGTAGGTAGTGTAGGAAAGAAAGTTTTCTCTCTACTCACTTATGCTCTGTAACTGGGACCCTGCAAATTACACTCACAAAAAGATTAACAGGAGAAAAATGGTTTATTTCATGAAATGGAAACTGTTTTAGTTACTTTCATGCTGCTGTAACAAAATACCCAATATCCACAAGTTAAAGGAGGAAAGGTTTATTTCAGCACAGAGGCATTGCAGAGGATAAACAGTCCATGGCAGGGTAGACAAGAAGGCAGCACCAGCAAGCCTCTCTTTCCCTTTTATTCCTCCCAGGCTACAAACCTTTTGGGTGGTGCCACCCACACCTAGGGCAGACCTTCCAATGAATGGACTAATTTAGTTATCATACACTCTTAATCCATATTCACACACCCGAGATCCAGCCACCTCTGTAAAGCATTAGACTTGCGGCTTTACCAAAGAACAGTGAACTGTGGCAAAGTAACTAGACAAAGGAACTGAGAAGTGTGGATTTCTAGGGAAAGTACACTGTGGGAAGATCACAGCGTTATTTAGTAAGGTTTGTGATGCAAAGGCAAGTTGGTGCTTTATTCATTAATAAGTCACTCTCCTTTTTCTGATAAGGGAGGATAAGACACCTCTGCAAATGGAAACTTGCTATCTTTAGAAAGAAAAATTTGTGCTCTGCTTTCAGACTGAAAAGTGTGAGAGCCGAGAGCTTTTCCTGCACCTGCAATTTCTCAACTGATGTCAGCTCAGAAGAATGCCTATGTCACACTTCTTGGGGTGGCACTGTCTGGTCCCCATGGTTGACATCTGCCCTTCTCATCTACCTAATCCATAAAGGTTGATGGGAAAATGCAGATCACTTACCAGGAAGGCATGAAGGATCATCTAAATCACAACATTTTATTAAAACATTTATCAGCCTTTACTTTGATTTTGACTAGACTGTGTGTCCCTGAAGAGCAAGTGATTATTATTTTATCCTAGTACCCTTGTACCTATTATGGTATTGGCACACTAATTCAGTTTTATTGAATGCAAAGCATGAATGTATAAGTGCAAATGTAAAGTAATATTGTTATCAGTAACAAGCCTCAGCTTAATTTTAAAATCAGGCTGATTAGCCTGATTGGTAGTGACTATGGACCATTTAGTTGCAAAAGTTTTTCTAGGGAATTAACCATATCAGTAATCCCAGGAAAGAAAGTCTTGATACCCTGAAACCAATTATGTGAAAAAGAATTGCCAGAGCTGTTAAAACAAGTATCCGGACACCCCCAGGTTTTGGAGAACAGAACGCAGAGTCAACACTAATAGTTTTAATGATTCCATGTTTGAAGTCTGAAGTTCTGTGAATGATTCACCTCAAGCATGTTTAAATTTATTAACTCTTTTGCTTCTGGCGATTTATTTTTGAAATGTCTCCCTTCAGATCCAGTTGGGGAGTGTGGTAAGTAAGCACACAGCCAGGGCAGAGTGTAACAATCAAAGGGAAATTCAAGCAATGTCTTCTTTGGCTGTGTCTATTCTCATGCGTCCTACAGACTTTCTTCTGTGGGCGGATCAATCCCAACTACGGAAAGGAGTTCCAGAGTCGCTCTTGCCAGGAAAGAGAGGAGGGGCGGGAGGAAGATGGCAGGGAATATAGCAGAGCGAGGCCTGGGTACCTCATGTGGCTACACAACGTCTACAGGGTGGGAAAGGATTATGCTCCTTTTCTTCATTTGTTTTGGTCCCAGGCAGAAGAATGAGCCACGGGCAGGAAGGATGTCTAGGTTCTGGCCATTTTATTTTATTCTAATCTCTCTATTTTTATTCTTCTGTGCTTCAGAGCTTAGTTCTTAAGCTTTTGTGACAGTAGGGAATGTGTGGGACTTAATCAGTGTTTATGCCCACAGCCGTGTTCATAGAAATAAAATTTAACATATTTGCTCAACTTAAAATTTTAAGTGATATATATATATATTTTGTAAAGTCAAACAATACAAACAGTATAAAATACCAGATATTTTATCCTTGTCTCTTTAATCCCCTTCTCATTCCCGTGCCCTCCAAACCCATTTCCAATTCCTGCTTTACTTGTTCAGATCAATGTCTTTATATTCATTAATTTATTAGTTTCATATGATATCTTCGACTGTGCATTTTAAAAGATGAGAAATTTATCACATGTACACTGTTTCCCAACTCTTCCTTTCGCATTCCAGTTTTTAGAGTTCTGTCACTGTTTTTGGACTTTCAGTGCTGGTTAAATGAGTAAGGGCGAGTGTGAATGTCCAATCCAGTTTCCTCCCTCATTTCTTTAGGCAAACAATGGTACCTTCGTTTCTAAACCCCTGCAAGCCAGCCCTCTGCCTAAAATGAAAGTTTCCTATGCTGAGTTTTTTGGGAGTTTTGTTGGTAAATTCCCCAGTAAGCACGGTGATCTCCCCGCTAATCGTAAAGCCTTACTTTTGTCAGAAACATCTGAGGTTTCACAAGGTCTCAAAGTCATTAGCTGAAGGAGGTAGCAGTGGTGCTAGAACTTTGAATCACTAAGTCTCGTTCTTTCCATCCTCCAGGATGTCCGGTCGCTCTTTGGTGAGCCGCTGGCTTGGGCTGGGCAGGACTAAGAAAGTGGAACTTATGCTTAGTGACTATGGATCATTCGCTGTTTTTATTATGTCTGTCTTGGGAGGCTTTCTCCTTGGCTGTTGTCAGATGTATCAAAACAAAACATCTCCAGGAAAAAAAATCAAAGGGCCTAAAATTAATGTGTTATTTCAGTTTTTTCCTAAGCCAGCAAAAGACCGTCCTTCTGACTAATGTCTGATAATACAAGCCTTCCAGGCCCGCCTCTAACGTGCTGACTTAGGGCTTCTGCCCATTTTCCTCTCTCCTCTTTTCATCTTTGTCTCCCTGATGCAATCAGCATGCTGGCCTTGGGCTCACCTCAGTTCTATTTTGTTTTTGAAGGGGGAAAAACCCTCTTCGTTTTTCATGTGAATTTAAAGTTAAATATTTCTCCTCTTTACACAGATTCTCTGAATCTTAGAGTTTTTAAATTTCAATTTAAGTCTTGCTTTAGAGTGGGTCTGAGGAAAGGGAAGTCTAATCAGTTATCTGCTTGTAGCACTGCTTTATTCTCAGCTGTGGTATCCTAGGAGAGCATTTAAGTCAGAATTTAGAAAACTTGTTTGAGTCCTGGATGTGCCATTTAATTGCTGTGTGATAGGTAAATTATTTCTACTTTTTGAGCCAAGTTATCTCAACTAAAAATGAAGATAGTAACATGGTACCTGATTCATGGCTGTTGTGTTGATGTGTAACAAGTGTCAATAATCATAGCTCGTTTCAAACTTAACATGTCTGAAATTAAATTTTTGATTTGTTTCCCAACCCTGTTGCACTTCCAGGTCTTCCTGTCATACTGGACACTCTGTTTTCTTACTCCAGGTCCAGTACATCAGAAAATCCTTATGACTCCCACTTGAAACTATATTCTCAATCTTACACCTTGCAGTACTTCCACCACTGCTGCCATTGTTCAACTCGAACAAGGTGCAGAGGCCTGGACATCTTTGCTGATTGCTTAGTATCCATGCTTGCCCTGCTATTAAACATTTCCAATAACACCTGTGCATGCACGTTACTAAAAGTAAAATTCACACGAATGAGATTCTCTTCTTCATCGTCGAGTACATTTCCAATACTCAGATTTGCTATTTTTCCATAAGCCAGGCCTGCTTCTTGGCATTTCCTCGGTCAGGCCAAGGATGCTCCTGCCTCAGATCCCCTGCTTTTGTTGCCAGTAATGCCCACTACCAGATATCCATGGGACCAACTCCTTCCTCTTCTTCTGCAACCATCTGGTCAAGGGTCATCTTCTCAACAGGCATTTTCTGACTGCTGTATGTGAGACCAAACCCTTTCTCCCTTACCCATTCGTGTTCTCTACCCTTGTCCTCAATTGTTACTTCTTCCTCTACACATGGTTTCCAGCTGACATGCTATATACTTCTCTCTTGCATTATTCTGTTGTCTATCTTCTTTTTTTCCCACCAGCTAGAATTCAAGCTCCCTGAGAGCAGGCATTTGTTTTGTTTCCTGTTTTACCTCTAGTACCTACAACAGTGTCTGACACACAGCAAGCCTTCAATAAACCCTTGTCGGATGAATCAACTAATGACTCAGAGCCCTTTCCCACTTGACTAATATGGACAATGATACATCCCAGATAGACTGTGAAGATTTAATAATAAGTGAAAGCACCTTGTAAGCTATAAAGTCCTCAATGAAAAGTAGCTGTCACCAGTTTCCTCTGACAAATACAAGTTTGTAGGCCCCAGGTACCATATGCTAACACTACTGTGCACAGTGATCCCCACATCTGAAAGGAATCTGCATATTCTGCCCTGACACCCCATTTGCAACAGCTCTGAGTGGTCCAGGACACTCCTTGTGTCCTGAATCCTGAGTGGACCAGAGAGACTTCTCAAAGTTTCTGGACAAGAGATGTGGGTCAGCTGCCATGACAAGTACACGGCACACTCTCACTAGCCTTTTGGGGTGTCACCTGGAGTCACACACACAGGCACACCAGTGTCCACAGTCACTTGTATTCTGGTACCTGTATCAGTAACCCAGTAAAGGGGTAGATACAACCAAAGAGGAAAGAGTTCACAGCTGCTTTATGCCCCATGTCTGGGAGGGAGAGTAGTGAGAGGTTGAGTATATAGCAATCACTACATAATTGCCAGGAAACATTGTTAAAAGTAAAGATCTGTTTCAGGAGGCTTTTTGCAGACATGACTAAGAGTCACGGGAATGGCAAGGAAAAACAGAGTGAACTTTGGGGGAAAAAATGGAAGCCGACTAAATCTCCATTCTGCTGCCTTCTAGTATAAATTCTCATTTTGTATCACACACACACACGCACACACACACACGGAGTACTACTGTGTGTCTGGAGTCTAAATAGTAGGCTTAGTCCTCAAACTGCACCTACTTAAGGTCTGTGAAGACCCGTGGTCCAACCTGGTGAGGGTGCTGTTTTCCGCTGGTACCTCCCACCCAGGCACCACCATGATGGATGCTTGCTCTTTTAAAATAGCTGAGATAGACATCCATCCTTCCATCAGTTATAGGCAAATGTGTAATTCCACAAGGATAGGAGTCTTTAGGTTCACATGAATGATACATAGTTTTAAGCTAGTGGAAAATAACTTTGGAAAGTGGATCTCAGTTTCCATGTCATAAAAATATTTCTTTCTAGTATTTTATCCTGACAGCTCAAACAAATATAATATGAGAATACTACCTGTGGCTTATTTTTTTTCCTTTTGGTTTCTAATGCTGAATTTATAATCTCCTCTAACATTGTGTGACCGCACTATTTAAAATTCCTGTATCACTTTGACTCGCTGCCATATTTCCTTCTGAGCAGAAAAGGAAGCTATAGACCTCAGATGGCTTTTACACTGCTGGCATGCTAAGTGCATGGTGCCTATGGAATATCGGATGCTTCATTTCCAGGTTGCTCTTCATGTTGCCTTTGTTGATGATTCTTCCGTTTGGGAATATTTCTCTTCGGTATCAAAAACATACCTAAGGGGTGAAGGAGAGTGGTGAAAATGGGCACTGCACAGATGCCAGCCAGTCTCCCAGCTGGTCATGATCACCACATCATTCCGAAAGGGATGACTGGGGTGCGGGAAGAAATAAAAACAAATTTTGGCAGACCCAAGCTTAGAAGAAAAACAATACTTTCACCGAATTTAGCCTCTGCTCTCTGTCATAGAAAATTATAATAAGTACAAGAGAATTGCATTCAATTTTGGTCAAGTATTATTCTTGGAATATGTATTAGTCAGAATTGGCCTCATTAGAAGGGCACTTTTGAGCAGCCGTGCTGTGGATCAGGAAGCACGCAGACTCCTGAGAGGGTGTGATGTGGAGTTTAACAAGCTTATTTCACATCTGATGCCATTTGCATTTCAAATCAGGACTCACATGAGGGCATATATTGAACATTTAAATACCAAGAGGTGGAGAAAAACACCTTCATATGTAAGCATGCAATAATTCGACCAGAATTGCCACAGCCCATTAATCACAGACATAGACCTAAGTATCCACTGTGGCCCGGGTGCTGGGTTTTCCGCTCCCTCCTCTTGTAAGTTACCATTTTCCGCTGCATCTCCACGTGTATTAAAATTCACATACCAGTCTACACTGAGGCATATGTTTTCATTTTGCTTCTCTATTTATCATCTTTATTTTGAAAACAACAATTGTGGTTTGGATTGAATTTTACACTTGGAAAGACTCACTATTTTTTTCTAGTGGCTCTAAAATCATTTTCAGCTATATTATCTGATTTGTGATCATCCTATTAGTATAAAGTAGATTCAGGTTTTCAGCGTATATGACCAAACAGATTCCACCAGGGAAGAAGATGAAGGTAGAAGAGAGCAACTTGCCGAAGCCAACAGTAAAACTTTAGGGGCATCTATCTGAGTTCGAATTGGACTAAGCAGTAGATTCAGACAGAGAGGCATAGAGAAAAATCTTACCTATCTCTTACCAAAAGCAGAAAGACAGGGAAAACTAAGCCTATCACGTATCTTGTCCATTGATAATAATATTGATTTAGAAATGTGATAACCCAGAGCTGAGAACCCAAACGCTTAGAAGATATTCAGTCTATTTACCCAAAAGAGGTGTTCTGGGGAGGACTCTGGAGCTTCCCACTTAAAACATTATTGTTGCCCTTTATTTCTACAATATAGACAAAAATATACTAAGTGCTGTCCAAACTGTTTATGTCATCAAGACTGGTGTTGATTCCAACCCCAAAGCTGAGGTACTTTTTTTTCTTCTTTTTTTTTTTTTGATGACTGTTTCCAGGAAAAAGAGGTTGACCTAGTTGAACACACTTGAGCTTTAATCCAGATTTAAGGAGTGTATGTAAATTTCCTTAAAGTTTGTTGAATGTCTCTGAGGTAGCAGAGAGCTGGGGACTTTATTAGTGTTGTCTTCCAATCAGTCTTTCTCACAGAACTGTAGTATTCTGGCTTCTGGCTTAAACCAGGAAGTTCCCAGGTGTGTCTAACTCAGTACTAAAATTATAATCTAAGAGCCTTTTCAGCCCCCACATGTTCAGGCTTTCTTTATTTTGGGGACTAGGTTTTAGGCAGGTTCTTATTTCTTTTGAACCAGGTCATCCGGCCCCTATTTTCCATCAAAGAGTTTCATTTAACTTCGGATTTCTAATTCTCAAGACACCCTCTTCACTTAACCACTCAACCTGCCTTGATGTCCTGCTATTTTATTCCATATAAGACCTTGAAATGTACTCACTTTACTTGGTGGAAATCCCTCTGGGGAGAGGAGCTGCCAGAGAATTAGCAATGTGAACTACAGTTGCTATGCTGGAGGTTAGTTACATCCAGGTTAGGAGACGTCAGGTATAAAGCAAGGAAAAAAATTATCTCACAGCACTTATCAGACCATCTTCTTACACAACTTTTTCTTGTTTAGCTTTTTAGTTCATTTCTTGGTTTTTCTGAGGAAAAAATGCTGCAGTTATGTTGCTCACACAGCCAAAAATCTGCACTTAATTGGGCACATAAAAAAATAGCAGACAGGAAGTCTATTTCCTCACAGAGAGATATTGTGGTTTGTGGACTCTGCTTTCATACTGCAGAGCCAATGCCTTGCTTTATTTTTTAATACACTCCTGGTATTAAGATGTCCCTGGCAACCAAAGAGCCACCAGAGTCAGTATCAGCCCAGGTAGATGTACCTGATTACAAAGTATTAGTTTATTCTGGGTTCAGTTTTGAATCAATCTTGAATTCTTGAATTTTTCTGGATGCTTGAGAAATACAAAATTTAGTATTTGCGCATGCTCTAAACAAAGATACGCATCTTCTCCAGAGCCAGGCTGCACCCCATGGGAGGGCTGCACACCGCTCCAGCTCGAGAGAGTAGTTGAGGGATCCGTGGGACTGTGCACATCCGGTCCAACCCTGTCCCTTGGGAGCCGGGTTCCAGAGAGCGCTCAGATTACAAAGGCAGACAAAGCGCTTCTCTGCAGACTTCTAGTTATCTTTCTATCTCTTTAGCTCTATCTTTACTTCTTCCTCTTTGTATTTACATCTCCCATACTTGAGTCATGATACATTTCCAAGAATACAAACGCAGATTTTTGGAGTCCTGGTTACCTTTTTACAGATGAGGAAAGAGGGACAAAAGGTCGTTCAAAGCCTCCCACCCCTCCAAAGATAAGAAACCCCACTAACTCCACAGGACTAAAACCAAAACCAAAGTGAATCTGCTGTCCTCTTGTCCTATGGTTTGAGCCGTACGACTGGGAACATTTGGTTCTAGTTGCTTTCTATCTGCCTCTTTTAGGCTTAGTGCTTCATAATTTAGAAAAATTATATAAGCCCCGCATTTTTCCTTGGGCATGTGAGAAACTGCCATTTGTTTTTAGCAACCTAGTGTCATAAAGGTAGTGTGGGCCTAATCTCTCTTGAAAAGTTAAGTGAGAGCTTTTGTGTAATTGTTTTGCTTTCTAATTCAGGCTAAACTGTAGGTAATACCTTTCCCTAATACCCAGGTGATTACACAAATGGAAGCCCATCCGGTTCGCACAGATATCAGTCGCCTCAAACTGGTCCAATGCTCTGGTCCACTCAGTCAGCCGAGGGGATTTGCGTCATGTTAATGTTTTTGCCTAGCCCCTTTTCTGGGACTAATTTTGACACTTTGCCTGGCAGAGAAGATAAAACTTGAGTCTTTCTCCAGTCGCTACCCAGTCCAGACTCTGTGTTGGGAACTCGATCAAGGGGAATCAGACAGCTTAGGCTCAGTCTCAGTTTCTCTAACTTGTCTGTGATTCTTTGGCGCAGTCTTCAAAGGAGCAAACCTAACGGGAAACGAACCGTTGCTGGCTGCAGGCTGACTTGGGAAGTGGCGCCCGGCCTCTGCTCATTATATAGGGGATCGTGTGTGGGGCTGGATGCTCTGCCAGCTGCTGGGGACCCGGGCAGGCAGCGGGGTGGGTACTCGCGTTTCTGTGGCAGCGCCTGGTCTGGATTTTCTTGGTTCTGCCTCGGTACAAACCGCTGCATGCAGAGAGGGAAAAAATAACTCTAATTATCATCATTTATTATCGAGTTCTTACTACGTGCCAGGGTTGGTTCCAGAATCTTCATTTTTATTATGTATTCTCCAAATCGCTGTACGGTGTAGGTTTTATTGTCTTTATTTTATAGATTAAGGGAGAAATGGAGTCCAAATCTCTTAACAAAAAGAGGTAGGAATGTACTTTGGTTGAGGGTATGAACTCAACAACTAGGCTGGCTAATTTTGAACATCAGATCCCTCCGCTTACTTGTTACACCAACCTAGGCAAGTGCTGAAGTTTTCTATGCCTCAGTTTCCCCATCTGTAAAATGAGGACCTGACATCACGTGACCATAATAGCCTTAACCCGCTAGTAAATTTAAAATGGATGATGCAATGCCTGGCACAGAGCTCTAGATGTTAGCTGATGTTGTTAGTAACAGTCACAGTAGTAGTCACAAAGGAAAGTTGAGTGAGACTCTTATCATCTGAGATTTCAGCTAAAGCCTCTAAGTTGGGAACTAGTACAGGACAACGAGTACCTCTGCTTTCAAGCAAGTCCTGCAGGACTAACTGAAATGTAGCCGAGTGCTCCTGATTCCACCACCCGGCAACCGTTCTTACAGAAAAACGACTTGAAATTCTAGGATCTTTTGAGCAGAGGATTCATGGAACCTCTTGTAGGTAGTGCTGCGCATTTCCCCAAGGCAGGTAAGAAGCTGCAGAGGCCGTGAAGTACTTGGAAGGGGAGACCGGGGCCTTGTCCTCACCTGGAGGCTTGCCAGGTGGAGACACCTGCAGAAAGCTGTGGTGTCGGCCCTGGAGCAGGGCAGGGAGAGGGGCTCGTGGAAGCCCAACCCACTATCCTGCACGCCTAGAGTCTCCTGAGCAAAGACACTCATGCTGGCCTTTTCCCCGGCAGACTCTGAGGAGCAGCCCTCGAGGGCAGGGTGGGGAAAGATGGCTGGAATGGCGCAGTTGTGCGTGTGTAGGTGTGCATCCCTCCTGCATAGACAGAGATGTGTATGTCCATATACATTTTAAAAAGTTATAGAATAAAAGGACTGGAGGGACACGGAAGTCATCGTGTAAACTTGTTAATATTAAGTGAAGAAACTAGACTAGAAAAGTAAAGCTGCTTCTCCAAAGTCTTTAGGGATTAAGCCTTTTATTCTAGGGAGTCTTCATTCCCCGCTCAGTACAGTTATTCCCCGAGCCCTGAAGCTCTGGGTGCCGGCAGAGCCACTGCAGACAAGTTTCTGGTAAGAAACCACCCCAGAACTCCTTTCTAGAGTTCAGGCTGCGACCTCTGCACCATGGTGGGTACGGGGGCAGCCTCGAGGGAAGGCTTCTTTTATTCGGAGGCTTAGTGACCAGAAAAAGACTTTGCTGAAGAGTTGGGCTGGAAGAGAGATTGTTACTGGAAAGGTTGGACTGAGATGACTCATGCCGTTGGGCCTGAGGACAGCTTGGAGGTCTGTGGTCCTACACCCGGAACTGAGTGTCTGTGGCTGGGAGACAGTGTTTCCCACTAGCACTCTAACAGAAGAGCTGGGTATGACTTAGCACCCTTGTCAACATGGAGCAGGAAAGGGGAGGAAAGTCCCCCCAAGAAAGCGCCCTTCCTATGGGAATCCACATGGTGGTGAAGTCCTTATAAAGACCAGAACCTTTCTTTAGTCTTCAGATCTGTGTCAAGGCCAGCGCCTTGGCTGTGACTGCCCACATGTGGGACTGAGCAGAAACAGACTGGAAGGCATTCTTCTAGTTAAAAAGGAGGGAGCTCTCAAAGGAGCCAGAAAACTGGGCTGCTAAAGCCTGTGACAAACCAACCGAACTCCTGGATCTGTAAATTGAAATCATCAAAAAGCAGAATGTGGAAGTTGTGGTGGCCCCATTGTCTGCTTTAGATGTGGCCATAGAGGACAATGGACAAAAGAAATGCTTCCAGAAAAGTAAAGCCGCAGCTACCAGAGTGGCAGAGCAAAGGACTCTCACCACCAGCGGGGCAGGAAGTTTGCCCAGTTCTTTTCCAATAGGCCTTGATAATTCTTATAAATTGATGGCAGCTGCATGTTTCTCATTTTTTTCTTTTCAGTAGAAGTTTTTGTTTTGGTCATCTGGCTCCTACTCCTTCGTTTTATATTGGATGTTCAGGCACATATTGCTTGGCTGTTAGTTTACAGGCAAACATATTCTGTACAGTCACACCAGGACATGGTAGATCATGGTGGATCTCAAGGCTGATCTCACCCAGAGAATCCTCAGACTTGATCCAGATATAAGGACTAGATGAGGCTTTGGGAATAAATTCCTTGGGAAGAGAACCAGGGCATTCTTGATGGATGATATATAAGGTAAGACTTAACAATGGGATGGAATTTGGCCGAGTCTGTAGGCTTTCGTTCAGGATCTGTTTTTTACGTTTTCTTGATTTAAAGTGGGCACGAGGACACACAGAATAAAAGTATCTCACAAGTTCCCTTGCAGACAGAGTGGTTATGTGAAGTTCCACTTAATATGCTGTGTTCAAAAGTGAAGAAAATAACTCCATGTTCATGTCTCCCTTCATAGACAGAGATGGTCCTTCCTCCTTCCTCCACTCCATTGCTTGGAATGTGGACTTGAGGAGTTATCCAGGACCATGCAGCAGAGAATATTCCAGCAGTGGCTGAGCTATAAGGCAGGAACCCGAGTCCCTGGCCAGCTCTGTGGAGTCTTGGAATGCCCACGTCAGAACAGTTACGTGAGAAAGACTTTTCTGACTCCTCACTCAGAAACTAATTTGAATCTCTGTTACACACAGCCAGATTTTTGTCTTCTTTTAACAACTTTTAATGTATGCTATCAGAGAGTTTACAATTCAAATCCTTTCAATCCATAAACAATGAGAATGGTTCTGTATACATTTTCTTTTTTTTTTTTAACTAAGAGAAGACAATTTATTTAAAGATGGTGGAAAAGGCAGGTCCTGTATACATTTTTGCTAAATAATACAGAGCTAAATTGTAAACTTTATGAGCTCAGGGACTTTTCCTGTCTTGTTTGTTGGTATATTGTTGGTACTTACTAGGCACCACTCTTTATTGCTTTGCCTCATGCTAGTAATAAAGCAATTAATTAACCGGTTCAAAAATGTTTATCAAGCACCCAGAATACGTGTAAGATTCTATACTTAGAAATATAGAGGTCAGAAATAACAATAGTAATAATGTACCATTTATTAGGTACCATGCCAAGTGTTTTACATGCACAGTGTCTATGCCTTTAGTCTTGATCATAAATTTAAGAGGCAGGTTCCAACAACATCCTGAGGTGCTGTGAAGTTAAGTAACTCTTTTAAAGTCATACAACTAATAAAGGGAGTAGCTGGGACTAGAATCCCAGAAGCGTCCCCCAAATTCTCTTCCCCTCACCCTACCACTCTAACGTCTTTCAGAGAAGTAGTGGGCACCATTCTTCCTACTAAAAAGTTAGCATCAAAAGACCATAGACTCTCCAATGCATGTTCTGGATGAATGGTCACATTTGAAAATTATGAAGCCTATTTTAGACAGAAAGCATTATGAATTGGGCTAAAACATCAATCATTTTGTCAGAGAGTAATAGAATTTCCTGAAAAACTAATTTTAATGCAATGGAATTAATTTTATAATACAAAAAAGTTAATTTTTCTTTTCTTTCTTTCATTTTTTTTAAAAGGCAGGGTCTTGTTATGTAGTTCAAGCTGGCCTCGAACTCACTATGTAGCCCAGGCTGACCTTAAACCTGGGGCAATCTTCTTGCCTCATTCTCCCGAGTGCTGGGGTTACAGGTGTGCGCCACTGCACCCACCCATAATCAACTCTTCAACTGGCCTAATGTTTCTTAAATAAAGAAGTCCACAAGGCAACCATTAAAGTAATCATATACAAGGAAAGTAAGCCAGCAATCATATTTTCAGTATCCTTTCTGGGGATATTGGTTAGACTTTCACTGATTTTACACCCGACAATTTAATTTCCTGAACATTAATGAAATAATAATTTTGACAAAAACAGAATACAACTTTTTTCTTTTACTGTCTACTCTTTATATAAACTAAATAAAGGGATGATTGTTTTCTCTAAAAATGATTGTCCAAAATGATATTAAAAGATTAAAAATAATTGATTTTTTAAGGAATTAAAAATGATTAGAAAAAAAAAAGACCAGTATAGTTATTCGAAGTGTAGTTCTCACCTGAAAGATTTAGCTGCCGAATTGAAAACAATTTGCAAGCCAGATGGGATAAGAAGGAAGCAGAAGACACGTTGCTTCCATTCAGAATGCGTCTCATCAACTGGGTGCTTTCTGTGGTTTGAAGATGTCCACAATGGCTGACTTCAGGGCACTGAACGCCCGGCGGGGAGGCCATGGGCTCTGCTGCCCTGCAGAGTCCAGTGAATATGGGTTCATGTGTCCAACAACCACAAGCCAGATGCAAAGGCATTTCAGTTCTTCGCTCTGTGCCTTAGGTTGTGCAAGACATTTTAATAGACGCTGCGAGTGGAGTGTGCCCAGGACTACAGATTAAGACTGTCTTGTGTGAGCTTAGAGAAGACACTCCTGTATGGAGGGATGTGGGAAAAAGGTGAAGCAGTCTTTGCCTTTGAGGGCATTCAGATAAGACGAGCACATACAAAAGACTGCAAGGAACATTCGTGGTGAGTATCATTAATTGTACACTTTTGGTTCTCAGTAGTATGCATTGTTGTCCAGTACAAATATGTAATGTGATCGTCTGTCCACCCTGTAGAAGAATTCCAAATATCTTTTAAAAGCATATTTTTTACTTTTACATTTTAAGCATGTGTTTTAATTAGTCTCACTCCAAAAATGGGAAAATTGATTAGGAGAAAATTTAGATTGTGGTTTAAAGAAATAAAACCTAAGTCCACCTGGATTGGATTTGGAGATTGACCCTGGCACATTAGTGACAAATTCTCCTTTCCATGTGAGAACTAAGGTGACTCCTGAGAGACTCAGAGGAGCTACATTTGTGATTAGCAAAATATTTTTGGATATTTCAGCATTATATTTGAATTTATATATAGAACTAAATACTGCATGTAGTTTAGCATCTTACAGCCATTCCTATCTGTAAGAATCTTGAGGCTTTACCTAATCTTTTGTGGCAATTTTACAATCTTCTTGCTGTAATTCTACAGTTTCCATTTTGACTTCATGGAAAAGTATAGCAGGAGACAACAACAGCAGCAATGATAACATAGCTCCTTTACTGAGGCAAAACTCGAAAGTGGTATTCTTAACTTTTCAGTTAGCCTGTTATGTTGAAGGGGACTTGGGCTCAATAATCACACCCTCTGAAACTATAAAATCCATAATTTAAAGGAAGGAAACTGTGGGCCCTAGCAATAGTCCATCTGATATTTTGGAAATGCTATAGTTTTCCAAGTGAGAGTGTCTTAGTCACTTTTTAAATTCTGGGACAAAATATTCAATACCCACTACTTAAAGGAGGAGAGGTTTATTTTGGCTCATCATTTTTAGAGGATTCAGTCTAGAATAGGTTGGCACCCAGGGAGGAAGGCCATGGTGGAAAGATCTGGAGGAGGAAACTGCTCAAGTCATGGTGTCCAAGAGACAGAGACGGAAGGGAGGAGGACGGGGTGGGGGAGATAAATTTTTCCAGCTCACACCCCTACTGACCTGCCTCTTCTTTGCAGACCCCACCCACTAACAGCACATTTTGTTCTGAACTCTTCAGTACGTGACTCCATTGATGGGTATAGAGCCCCCAATACTTGTCACTATTGAAAAGCCCAACCTCTGAACACATGAAGTTTTGGGGTACATTTTAGATCTAAAACATAGCAGAGAGATTCACAGAGGAAGCTAGAGTGAAAGGTTAGAAGGTGCTGATCGGCTGCCTTTTTCCATCTGAGGCTTTCTTTCCAAAGTTATTCCAAAGTGATTCATAGTACAGTTTTGCTTCAAGAAAGCAACCCCAACCACTACACTGTTCAAATACTAAGGGCTTTTACCTTTTTACAGCTCTCTTGGTAGAGAAGTGAACAAATTCCTTTTCTTTTCAGTTCATTAGAGACAGTATTGAATGTTTTCTAAAAGTACTTGCAAATTAATCTTTTTCCTCTGTATTAGTCAGTATTCACTAGAGAAACAGATACAATGGTAGATGTATGACTATGTGAGAGCTTACAAATCGTCTTCCTTGGGCTTCCTACAAGTCAGATGTGGAAGTGTGCAGAGGGTCCTTCTGCATACTGGAGATTTAGAGGGCCCAGCCAAAAGTCTGGAGGATCCAGGCAAAGATCTAGATGTCCAAAGTATCCAGGTGAAGGTCTGGAATTCCAAGGGTCCAAGCAAAGGTCTGGAGCTCCTCCAAAGGAACCGAAGCCAATCCAAAGAAACTGGGCGGGGTCTATCCCTCTTCATATCCCTTTTATACCATCTAGAGGATGGGGCGCCCTAGGGTGGATCTTCTCAGCCATCACACCCTCCAACAGAAAAACCTGCTAGAAAATTTAAATCTCGTGAAAATGTTAATTTAGGGAAGTAAGCTGCCCACTGTGGCATTTGCCCCTGGCTGACTCCACACCTGAGGATTTCATGCTTGGAGTTCACCACCTGTCAACTCCAAGCTTGCTCTGTATTTTGTTGCCGCTCGGCATGGGGCAGCAGAAGCACAGATCAACCAACTGATCTAATTGTGGATGAGACCAGTCCCCTAGGTGCCAGGGTGAATTCCAGAGAGTCAGCAGCTTCAGAGAGGAATAATAGACTGGCAGCAACATTGACCCCAAGAAAAGCTCATGGTTACTGTAAACTACAAAAATAGTGCAGAGTTTTTCTCTAAAAATGACTCCTTCGTGGCAAGTTAGAATTGGAGAAGAAATCCAGTGCAATGCCTACCATATTGCTAGAGTGTTTAATCAGGCACCATTTTAGGAAGGGATTAATTGTTTAAGACTGACAATTAACAGAACAACTCATTTCAGAGTTTCGAGTGTTATCTCTTCCACCCTGGCTGAGTAAGAGACAGTATGGGAGACAGCCACAGAAAAAACGTAGATATAGGACCCTCTGAGAAATTTAAGCTCAGATTGGGAAGGACATAGGTCCTTCCCTCCATGGTGAGAAACCAGACCTGGTGAGTGTGATTTTCAGAGGCAGCTGGATCTAAAAGTGTTGACAAGAAGTCCACCTGTTTGCTTGCACCCTGCCCCATTACCTACATCCAGAAGAGATCAGTGGTCTGTTGCTTTTCCATCTACCAACGTGAGCAAGGAAATGTTTCAGGTTGGACAACTGCCTTTGGGACAGAGCACCCTCTGGAGTAGTGTTGGGGGGCACATCACTAAACAACAGGCCATAAAGTTAGGTGGAGAAAACTAGGACTTCTGGATCCCAAGACCAAGGTTAATTGGAATTTCTGAAAAGTAAGAATACAGCACAAGTGGCATGAAAAAGTTGTTTCAAAAATAATAGCAGAAAGCTTTCCAAATATATGGAAAGTATTTAACATACAAGTAAGTGGTATATACAGAACCCCAAATGGCCACAATCAAAAAAGAACTTCTCCACAACACATTATAGTCAAAATCCCAGAAGTCCAACACGAAGACTAAATCTTAAAATCTGTTAGAGGAAAGAAATGAATCACTTATAAGGCAAACCCATTAGACTTGTCAACACAAACCTTAAAGGCCAAAAGAACTTGGGATGAAGTGCTTTAAGCCCTAAAAGAAAACAAGTTCTAAGCCAAACCAGTATATCCTATAAAACTATCTTTTAAAATTTATGGAGAAATGAGATCTTTCCATGATAAAGAGCACCTTGAAAAATGCATGACCATCAAACCAGCACTCCAGAAAATTTTCAAGGATATCCTAGAAAAAGACAATGAAGCTAACAATGCCAAAAGGTCTAATAGAATGTATATACAAGGCAAGGAGAGTAGCTAAGTACAAAAGAAAGGGAAAGGAAATTGACAAACGGAAAATAATGCAATGAAAGGAACCATACCTTTCAGAAATAACTTTCAATGTGAATACTCTCAGTTCCCCAATTGAGACACAGACTGGCACAATGGATCAAGAAACAAAATCAACTGTATGTTATGTATAAGAATTACATTTAGCAGGGCTGGGAATTTAGCTCAGTGGCCAGAGTGCTTGCCTAGCAAGCTCAAGGCCCTGAGTTCAATCCCCAGGACCACAAAAAAAAAAAAAAAAAAAAAAAAAAAGAATTACATTTAGCTCATATTCATAGACTAAAACTCAAAGGACAGAAAACAATACCCCATGCACTGGGAATCTGAAAAACAACAACAACAAAAACAGCAACAACAACAAAAAAAAACCCTGAAGTAGCTATCCTATTTTAGACAAAGTGAAACTCAATGTAAAGGTAGTCAGAAGGGGCCAAGAATGTCACTCCATATTGGTTATGAAAATGACTCAACAGATAACCATTATACACACATATATATACCAAATATCAGCACACCTAAAGTTACATAGCAAACACTACTAAATATAAAAGTTCAGATACACATCAACACAATTATAGTGGGGGCCCTCAATACCACACTGTCACAAATAGAAGATCAACAAGAAATATCAGAGTTGAATCAAACCTTTGGAGATAGGTATCTAGTGTGTTCCACCTAAAAACAGAATACATATTCTTCTCAGGAGCACGTGGAACTTTTCCCAAAAGGGGCCATATATTAACCAATAGAGTGTGCTAAAATAAATGCAAAAGAATCAAAATTATGCCATGCATATTTTTTAGATCATAGCACAATGATACTATGAATCAATGGCAAAACAAACCACAGAAATTATAGAAATGCATAAGTTCTAAAATTAAATGATATAACCTTAAATAATCAATGGATCACAAAAGAAATCAAGAAAAAAACTAGATAGTTTCTAGAAACAAATGATAATGCCAGTACAACATACCAGAACCTAAGTGATCCTAACAGGGAAGTTTATAGTTTTGAATGCTCACATCAGAAAAACAGAGCAATCACAAATAGCCTAATGATGCACCTCAAAGTCCTAGAAAAATAAGAACAATCCAAATCCAAACCTAGTACAAGGAAGAAAATTGTAAATATCAGAGCAGAAATTAATGAAATTGTGACTAAAAAAATTCAAAGAATTAATGAAGAGTTAATTCTTTGAAAGAATAAACAAAATAGACAAATCCTTAGTGTATATAACCAAAAAGGGAAAGAAAAGACCCAAATTGATGCAATTAAAAATTAAAAAGTTGAAGCCAAAATGAACACTGCCAAAATCCAAAAGATTATGAACTACTTGGCAAACTTGTATGCCAATAAGTTGGAGAATTCAGAAGAAATGGATAGATTCATATATATATATATACAACACTGGACCAAGACAATTTAAAAACCCTGAATAATACAATAATAGACAATAAAACTGAAGCAGTATTAAAATAGTAGGTATTTTCTTAGTTGGTAGCAACTAAGAAAATCCCAGGTCCAGATTCTTGCTGAATTCCACAAAAACTTCAGGACACTTCTAGCACCAATATTCCTCAAGCATTTTAATGAAATTGAAAGTCAAGAAGTACACCCAAAGTCGTTTCTAGAAGCCACTTTTACTCTGATTCCAAAACCAGACAAAAATCCAACTTTAAAAAAAAAGAACTATAGGCCAATCTCTTTAATGACTATATATACAAAAATCCTTAATGAGATACTGGGAAACAGAATGCAATGCATCATCAAATGGATCATATATCACCACGAAGTAGGCTTTGTCCCAGAGATGCAAGGATAGTTCGACATATGCAAATCAATAAGTGTAATACAGAAACAGAAACAATAACAAAAATCACATGATAATGTCAAGAGGCACAGAAAATACCTTTGACAAAATTCAACATCCTTTCATGATTAAAAAAAAACTGAAGAAAATAGGTATAGAACAATCCCATATTGATCTGATTAAAGCCATTTATGACAAACCTACTGCCAACATCATGTTAAATAGCAAAAAACTGACATTTCTCTCTAAATTCAGGAATAAGACAGGGTTGTCCACTATCACCATTCTTATTCAACATAGTACTCAAATATTAGCAAGAGCAATCAGGCAAGAAAAAGAAAAGGGTCATGTATAGAGAAAAGGAAGAAGTCAAATTATCATTACTTGCAGATGAATTCTCTACATAGAAGACCCAAAAAAGCTTGCAAAAAGAATTAGAAATAATAACCAAGTTCAGTAATGCACAGGGATGTGGAGTTAACACACAAAACCCACTATCATTCCTGTATACTAATAATGAAACCACTGAGAAAGAAATTAGAAAAAAGTACCATTTGGTATAGCATCAAGAAAAATTAAATACTTAACAATTAACCTAACTAAAGAAATGAAAGGCCTCTGTGACAGAAATGAAGCCCCCTGAAAAAAGAAGTCAAAGAGATCATCAGATAATGGAACGATATCCCTGTTCCTGGATAGGCATGACCAACATAGTCAAAATGGTCATACTTACAGAAGTAATATACAGATTTAATGCAATCTCAGTCAAAATTCCAACAGCCTTCTGCAGAACCTGGATTAAATAATCCTAAAATACATAGGGAACAAGAATACCAAAATTGATCCTGGATGAAAAGAGGACAGTGGGAGGCATCACAATCCTGAACTTGCAGTTATATTACAAAGATACTGTGATGAAAACAGTATGGTACTGGCACTAAAGCAGACATGGGGAGCAACTGAACAGAAAAGTGGATGTAGAAACAACCCCAACCGTGTTTAACACTTGATCTTTGACAAAGGGGCCAAAAGCATGCACTGTACTATAGGAAAGACAGACTCTTTAATAAATGGTTTTGGGAAAACTGGCTATCCACATGCAGAAGATTGAATCTAGAGCCACTTCTCTCACCACATAGTAAACTAAAATCAAAATGGATCAAAGAACTGAATGTTAGAAGAGAAACACTGAATTTTGCTGGAAGACAACATAGGTAAAACTTTTGAAGTCATAGATTTAGGCAAGGATTTTCTAAATAGAACCACCGAAATCCAGGAGATTATTAGCAACTACTGCAAAAACATGTACTCCAATAAATTGGAGAATTCAAAAGAAAAGAATAAATTCCTAGATATATATGAATTACTATAACCAAACTAAGAAAATTTTAAAAACCTGAATAATCCAATAACGGGCAATGACATTGAAACACACACACACACACACACACACACACACACACACACACACACACATACAGTGCAGGCTTGCTGGGGTTATCCACTAATCTGGTGTAAATCTATTACTGGTATCAATTAACTTGGATCTGGGCCTGCCAACTCTGTCTACCTCTGATAGCAGATATAGCCCCTGAAGTGGACATTATTTTCTTATTTTCTTCATTTTGTTTCTTGTTTTCTTGTTTTCCCTTTTTTCTTGTTTCTATGTGAGTGTGAACAGTTTCTAGCTTTTTGTTGCTACTGTTTTGTTCTGTTCTTGTTTTTACTTCTTCCTTTTCCCTTTCTCTCCTCTCTTCTTCACCAGTTTCCCAAAGTTTGTGTAATCCTTTGTCTTCCAGCCTTGCTTCTCATCTCTTTCTCTGCTTCTATTTCTCTATTTTTTCCCCCAATCTGATTTGAATTGTCTCCTTGAGGGTAAATTGCCATACTGAGGGCGTGCTTACTGTATTTCTGGTTTTAGATTTTTTTAATATAACCACAAATCTAGTTCATACGGGTAAAAGTGGCAAATTAATACTTACCACAGTTTGTCATTTTCTAGGCTCTGTTTGGTGTTATTGTTATTACTGATTGTACTATTTTAGCTAAGGTAACATGATTATTCTAATTAGTTGTTCTTCCTGGTATGCCAAGACTGAGATTGCCTGAGGGTCATAAACAATACTATAGGTCATTGCCAAAGAGCCAGGGGCTAGCCAAACAGACAGCAACTTCTCAGCCCCAACAAATTGAGGAGGTAGGGTCTTACAACAGACTCAAAACCCAAAAGCCGGCTACATCTGGAGGACATCTCTGAGAAGCAGTCATTTCCTAATAGTTCTCAATACTAGCAATGATACTACCATAAGCAATTTACAAGCATCAACCCGAGAATTAAACTAAAAAAGTAGAAAATGATAAGATACAGAAGCAAGAGTCAACCCCAGACTTCCAGCTCATCAAAGGCAAACCCAGGGGACAATGAAGCAGAACAATTGGAAAACCACCCTCCCGGACTCTCTGAAGTGGTAACAGTGGAAGTAACAAAGCAGATGAATAAGGTTCTAGAAAATATCAAATCAGAAATAATTTCTCAGATAACTATAGTGGTAGTGACGAAAATGAAGGATGTGATTAGTGACTGTAGAGCAAATACAGATTAAAAAAAAAAGAGGAGCTTAGGAAAATGATGAAAACCATGAACACCCAGCATAGGAAAGAAATGAAAACCATGAACACCCAACATAGGAAAGAAATGAAAACCATGAACACCCAACATGGGAAAGAAATGGAACCCATGAAACAGATTCAAACAGATATCTAGGAGATTAATTTCTATTGAAAGTATAGGCAGCAGAATGAACCAATGTGAAGTCAGGATATCAGATACAGAAGACAGGATTGTGGTTAGCAATCATGGAAAGAAAGAGCTCCTAAAAATAACAAGGGACCATGAAAAATCAATCCAATAGCTACTACATGATGCAAAGAAGAATAACATAAGACTGATCAGAGCCAATGAAAAAGCAGGAGATAGAACAAATGACATGAAAAAAAAATCTGTTCACAGAAATAATGGCAGAAAGTTTCTCAAGTATGGAAAAAGAACTTGACACAGATAAGTGAGGCATAAGAACACCAACTAGACATGATCAACAAAAATCTACTCCAAGGCACATAATAGCCAAGATTCCAGAAATGTAACATAAGTGCAGAATATTAAAAGATGTTAGAGAAAAGAAACAAATCGCCTATAAAGGAAAGCCTGCCTGAATCACAGCAAACTTCAAGTCAAGGAGAGCTTGGTGTGATGTATTTCAAACCCTAAAAGAAAACGACCTCCAGTCCAGACTGATCTACCCTGCAAAACTGTCCTTCAAAATTGATGGAGAAGTAAGATATTTCCATGACAAAGAACACCTGAAAAAAATCATGACAAGAAACCAGCACTCCAAAATATTCTGAAGGACATTTTAGAAAGAGATAAAGAAAACTACAACTCCCAAGAACCCCAACAGAATGAATCCACCCGGCAAGGCAAGTAACTAAGCAGAGATGTAAAAAAAGGGAACCAACAACAGGAAAATAATATGACAAGGATAAGTCAATATGTGTCAGTTATAACCATGAAAGTAAAGGGTTTCAGTACACCAATCAAAAGAAGCAGACTGGCAGAATGGAGCAAGAAGCAAGATCCAACAATATATTGCATACAAGGAACACATTTAATTCAAAAAGAAATTCATAGACTGAAAGTCAAAGGATAGAAAACAATACTTTATGCAACAGGAACCTGGAAAAAAGCAGGGGTAGCTATTCTATTTATAGACAAAGTGGATTTCAAGTCAAGACTGATTAAGAGAGACAGGGAATGTCACTACATCCTTGTGTAGGGAACAATCCAAGAGGAAGAGATAACAATCATAAATGTATATGCACCAAATACCAGTGCACCCAACTATATAAAACAAGTATTAAGGGACATCAAAAACCAAATAAGCACTAATACAGTTGAAATGGAGGATCTCAATACCCCACTATCACACATAACTCAACTAGGCAAAAAAATCAACAGAGAAATAGCAGAACTGCACTAAACTTTTGAACAAAAGGACTTAGTAAATGTATACAGACCATTCCACCCCACAACATCAGAATACACATTCTTCTCAGCTGCACATGGGACTTTCTCCAAAACAGACCACATACTAGTTCATAGAACATGCATAAGTAAATGAAAAGGAATTGAAATTATTCTATGGATATTATCAGACCATAGTGTAATGAAATTGGAAATAAATGGCAAAAGAAACCACAAAAACTTCATAACATATGAAAATTAAGTGACACCCTTCTGAACAACCAATAAGTCATTGATAAAATTAAAGAAGAAATTAGGCAATTTCTATTATTAAATGATAATGTGAATACAACATACCAGAATTTATGGGACACAATGAAAGCAGTCATTTTTTTTAATTTTTAAATTATTTTTACCAAGAACATGTATTGGTACATTGTATACATAATGTTCATAATCAACATGGTTATTTTGTACCTGTACATGATACATCTTGGTTTTCCCCCCTCCTCCCCCCTTCCCCTCCCCTCCCTTCCATTCACCCACCCCTCCCTATTTGCAACAAGTGTAGTTACACTTTTCCATTTTTTCCCCTTTCATCTTACTTTTCTTTTAACCTTCTTCTT